>WNWK01035592.1:0-19673 GCA_009830355.1 Cherax destructor | reverse complement strand
ACCAAGCACCAGCTGATGTTCCTGCACCAAGCACCAGCTGATGTTCCTGCACCAATCACCAGCTGATGTTCCTGCACCAATCACCAGCTGATGTTACTGCACCAATCACATCCATCTCATTAAAATTGTCAAGACAATGTTGTTACAGATGAGACGTAAATATAACCTTTTACTTTGTTAAATAAACTGATTTACTATGTTAATTTGTGACATAAATACGATTCTTTACAGTGATGGAATATTTGTTTTTAATTTGCGTAAAACTTACCAAGAAAGAGGTGAGTTCGTATGTGTGTGTGTGTGGGGAGGGTGTGATGTAGTCAGTGTGCTGTGAGGTCTACCAAGCAGCCACACCTGCCGTTCGGATTAAGGCTCAGGTCTTTTGTCTTGAACTAGCGTCAGGTTTCGGCGTCAGGTCAAGCACATGGTGCACTCCTCATGGGGATGCTTGAGGCATATAAGGCCGAGGAAACAACTAGAAAGGAGATTCGGGCAGAGCTCTGGCCTGTGTGCGGCTCTGGGCTGGGGACATTGGGCAGAGCTCTGGCCTGTGTGCAGAGCTCTGGGCACGAGATTCTAGAGCGGCTGCCGGTGTGCAGAGCTCTGGGAAGGCTGCTGTAGAGTCTCGGAGGAGACTGTTGGAGACACTGGGCAGAGTTCTGTTGGAGCAGGTCTTGGGACCTGTGGCTAGCAGTGTGACTGAGTTCCTGTGGTGAACTGTCCTCTGAACTATATTGTAAGTTATATCTGTTCGTCAGTTGATTGTATTCACGTCTCCCGCTTATATGTACAATCCCCATTTATCTAAACTCAATAGTGTTCTCCTGTTCCCAAATATATTATTATACAAGGACTTAAATAAACTGTGTTTGAGTGGAATAGTAATATTCACTGCCCCGTTATATTCTTATAATTCTTTATTCTTATTACTCTTTATTCTTATACTTTATTTTATTATATTTTATTTTGGTAGAGAGGGTGAGTAGTATGGTTGTAATGAGAGGTGATGGTAGTCACCAGTGACCTCACATACCTCCATTACCTCCGCTCCTGTCCTCACCTCTCCCTACCTACTCACTCCTCCTTTACTCCCATATTCCCCGATTATCCCATTTCTTACCCCTACATGTCGTAGGGGAAAGAAATTGGGATAATGGAATATGGGAAAGGAGGAGTGAGTAGGTAGGAGAGGTGGGGTGACAGGAGCGGGAGGTAATGGAGGTGTGAGGTCACTGGTGACTACACCATCACCTCTCATTAAAACCATACTCCACCTCTCTACCTAAAATAAAATATAATAAAATAAAGTATAAGAATAAAGAGTAATAAAATAAAAATTATAAGAATATAACGGGGCAGTGAATATTTATTCACTCAAACACAGTTTATTTAAGTCCTTGTATAATAATATATTTGGGAACAGAGAACACTATTGAGTTTAGATAAATGGGGATTGTACATAACGGGAGACAGTGAATACAATCAACTGACGAAACAGAATATAACTTACAATAGTTCAGAGGAGTTCACCACAGGAACTCAGTCACACTGCTACCACAGGTCCAGACCTGCTCCAACAGGACTCTGCCCAGTGTCTCCACAGTCCTCCAGAGACTCTGCAGCTCTCCCAGAGCTCTGCACGGCAGCTCTGCTAGAATCTCGTGCCCAGAGCTCTGCACACAGGCCAGAGCTCTGCCCGAATGTCCCCAGCCCAGAGCTCCGCACACAGGCCAGAGCTCTGCCCGAATCTCCTTTCTGGTTGTTTCCTCGGCCTTATATAGTCCTCCAAGCATCCCCCAATGAGGAGTGCACCATGCTTGACCTGACGCCAGACCTGACGCTGGTTCAAGACAAAACGAGCCTTAATCCGACGGCAGGTGTGGCTGCTAGGTAGACCTCACAGCACACTGACTACATCACAAGGGGCGCTAGGAATGTGGCCCTGGGGCCAAGAGGACGCCAGGAATGTGGCCCGGGGGCCAAGAGGGTCACCAGGAATGTGGCTCTGGGGCCAAGAGGGACGCTAGAAATGTGACCTGGTGTCCAAGAGGGACGCCAGGAATGTGGCTTTGGGGCCAAGAGGGGCGGTAGGATTGTTGCCTGGGGCCCAAGGAGGACGACAGGAATGTGACCTGGGGCCAAGGGGAGTGCTAGGAATGTGACCTGGTGGCCAAGGGGGGCGCTAGTAATGTGGCCTGGTGGCCAAGGGGAGTGCTAGGAATGTGACCTGGGGCCAAGGGGAGCGCTAGTAATGTGACATGGGGGCCAAGATTATTATAATAATTGGGGAGCACTAAACCCGTAGGGAATACACAGCGCCTATGAGGGGAGTCGATGGAAGGTATTTAGGCTTTATTCAGAGAACTGGAGCACAGATCCAATTCCCTAGATCAAGAGCCCCTCACCAGCATCAAGGAACCTTCCTTGAGGGGTGGGGGCCAAGAGTGACGCTAGGAATGTGACCTGGGGGCCAAGAGTGACGCTAGGAATGTGACCTGGGGCCACAGTGACGCTAGGAATGTGACCTGGGGGCCAAGAGTGACGCTAGGAATGTGACCTGGGGGCCAAGAGTGACGCTAGGAATGTGACCTGGGGGCCAAGAGTGACGCTAGGAATGTGACCTGGGGGCCAAGAGGGACGCTAGGAATGTGGCCTGGGGGCCAAGAGGGACGCTAGGAATGTGACCTGGGGGCCAAGAGGGACGCTAGGAATGTGACCTGGGGCCAAGAGTGACGCTAGGAATGTGACCTGGGGGCCAAGAGGGACGCTAGAAATGTCCTGGGGGCCAAGGGGGGCGCTAGGAGTGTGGCTTGGGGGCCAAGGGAAACGCTAGAATGTGGCCTAGGATCCATGGGGGCGCTAGGAATGTGGCCTGGGGGCCAAGAGGGACGCTGGAATGTGGTCTGGGGATAAGGGGGCGCTAGGAATGTGGCCTGGGGGCCAAAAGGGACGCCAGTAATGTGGCCTGGGGGCCAAAAGGGACGCCAGGAATGTGGCCTGGGGGCCAAGAAGGACACCAGGAATATGACCTGTGGGCCAAGAGGTACACCAGGAATGTGGCTTGGGGGCCAAGAGGGACTCTAGGAATGTTGCTTGGGGGCCAAGAGGGATGCTAGGAATGTGGCTTGGGGGCCAAGAGGGATGCTAGGAATGTGGCTTGGGGGCCAAGAGGGACGCTAGGAATGTTGCTTGGGGGCCAAGAGGGACGCTAGGAATGTTGCTTGGCGGCCAAGAGGGACGCTAGGAATGTTGCTTGGCGGCCAAGAGGGACGCTAGGAATGTTGCTTGGCGGCCAAGAGGGATGGCAGTCTGAAAAAAAATTGGGAATCAACAAGTAGATAATTTAGACACATATGCAACATTTGGGTATCTATATTAAGTAAACGTTTCGCCCCACAGTGGCTTCATCAGTCCAATATAGAGAAGAATGTTGAAGATCAGAATGAGTTTGAGGTAATCAGTCCCCTCAGCCATAACCACAAAGTCATAACGGCAAACATTGCTTCAGCGTCACCTCAGTAAAGTTGCCAACTCAGAATCATTACAACAATATTAATTATGTAGACGTAAGCAGATTTTTCCCTCACTGGTTATCTGTTTACATTCTCCGGGGCAAAGGTTACGCCAGCAGTTGGCCAGGTTACGCCAGCAGTTGGCCAGGTTATGCCAGCAGTTGGCCAGGTTACGCCAGCAGTTGGCCAGGTTACGCCAGCAGTTGGCCAGGTTACGCCAGCAGTTGGCCAGGTTACGCCAGCAGTTGGCCAGGACCCAGTAAATGAGCTCATAGGGGAGCCTTAACGAGAAATATTCATTTTTACTTACCTTTGTACGATTTCACTGATTTTTTACCAAGACTCAAGGCATGTCAAAGAATACTCAGTATTTTTTTCATCAAAATCGTTCAACAAATAATGATATTAAAAATAAAAATGTGAAAAATTGGACATGACAACATCAATAAAGGACAACGCCAATATGGCAAAATCGAAGTACTTTTTGATAACAAGAAGTGATTAATTAATGCCAAATAGACCTTTTCCTATGTACCAAACATGTAATATAATTTTTTTTGGTACCAAAAAAAAAAAAAAAAATGTGATGCCTTGACATGTGTTAGGATCATTTTCTACATTTTACACCCATGGTATACAAAATTGGAAAGATTTTTACCAAAAGCTACATTGTAAATTATAGAACAATGTTCCCTGAATAAATCTTGTCAAAATGATAAAGATAGGTTTAATAATAAATGAGGAGTGTCCCCAAAACTGCAGAAAATGGACTTTCTAGAAAAATGGATAAATACATTGAGGCTTAGCTTAGGGTGGGTAAAAAATACTCCTTGTATCTTCTTATGTTTATTGGGAGTAGAACTGAGTGTATACAACATATTTCTGAAGTTCCATGCAGATCCTCCATCCTGAAGTTCCCTGGAGATCCCTCCATTCTGAAGTTCCCTGGAGATCCCTCCATCCTGAAGTTCCCTGGAGATCCCTCCATCCTGAAGTTCCCTGAGATCCCTCCATCCTGAGTTCCCGGAGATCTCCACTAAGTTCTGGAGATCTCCACGTTCCTGGACTCACTGAAGTTCCCTGGAGATCCTCCATACTGAACCTGAGATCCCTCCATCCTGAAGTTCCCTGGAACTCCATCGAATTCTGCAGATGCCATCATGACGGCTATGCAAATCAAAATGGAAAGAAGGAAATACACACTGAAAATCATATTGCCAATGATTATGTACAAACATACATGTAAATATACATTTACACAATATTTTAAATATATACACATACAAATATACAAGAAATTCACAGGAATTATTTACCTTTGACTAGGTGTAGGCATGGACATCTGACCATCATCTAATGTCCTCCTGGCTCATAGGAGGTGTCCATCCCCCTCTTCCTCTTCCTGTATCTTGGGGGTTTTACTTTCTGCATCACTTGTCCATAGCCATCAGCTGACGTTGGTTCAATGATGAACGGCCATAGCCAAGTGGTATATCTAAACAACTTCTCTCGTATCCTGCATTGTACTCGGCTATGGCTTGACTGACCGAGAAATCGACTTGCCACTTGTTTCTGTACAGAGCTTTATTACAGTAGGACCATATTCGTTGGTGTAGGCTTTCATTAGGATTCTGAGTTCGTCCTGGTAGGCAACGTTCCATCATGTCATCTCTAGTCAGGTCCTTGTAAATTTCATGCACTTCATTGAAGTAGGCAGGTTCTAGTTGGAAGTGCACTTTCATGGTTGTGTGAGATGGTGGTGGTAGGTTTTCTGCCATTGCCTTCTGGTAAAAACACCATGAAGCAGAACCAGGTGGGCAGAGATGATGCTGAGGGTTGTCGTCGTGGAGGAACAGTGGAAGAAACTTGCAAGGATGCTATTCCTCATCCTTACAACATCAGTTCTAGCATATGCCCTTAGGCTTCTCTGGAAATAATGTGTAAGCTTGTCAATGATAAAGTCTGTGAGAATCCCTTTCTTCTTGAGATCAAACTGATTCCTCTTTTTTCCAGTTTTCAGTTGCTTTTCTGTGCAGTGCAACTTGACAAGACTTGTTAATCTATTCTTCAGGCGCTTTGAATAGTGGTTTATGCACTCTTCTTTCCGAACTTGTACACTTTCATAAGGTCCTGCACCATCATTGAGTTCAACAATTCCTTTGTAGGTGGCACTGTCACCATCAGACACTAAAGTTTTGTACCTCATCTTATTTTCCTGTGATCTCTGCCAAAGGATTATTGCTGACTCTACTTCCATTTTTCCTGATGAGCCTGAATAGTTTTTGTTACATTTACTTTCATGTTTTTCTTTCAACTGTTCGTATTTTTCCCGAGTTATTATCTTCTTTTCCAAACGACCATCGAGATAGACACACATGAAACAGAATTTGCACATGACTTGATAATCCACTACTAACTTTGTCACGGCATCAATTGCAATACCGATGCCAAAATTAGAATGATGGCCCCGTGTCTGCCATGTGCCATCAAATGACACTTCAATGTCAACAACACCACTTGCGTCAGGTAAAGTGTCCAATTTGCCATATTCCTTAGTAACAATTATCCTTGTTTCAGCAAGAATCTTGTTGCACATTTGAATGGATGCCTTTGTAATCATGGTCTTATATCTGTTGAATGTTTTCAGAGATAAATGAGGTAAGTTACACAGTGCATTTTTACGAGTAAATGATGAATAGCCGCCACCACCTAACATTTCACCATAAATCATCAAACCAGTCAGAGAATTCAGCTTACGTAAACCTTTTGGCTTCTCCAACAATTGTTCGTGACAGTCGATACACACCATACTAATCACTGTTTCTAAGTGCCTCTTATGATATGTAACCTTGATGTCATTAGAAAAACACTCTTTACAATGCAGAAACGATGCAACTTTACAAAATTCACTTTCTGACATAAATATCGTCCTCTTAGGAACACCAACATTTGTTTTCTTTTTATACATCGACACTCGTCGTGTGGCACTTGACACAACATGAACACTTGACACATCAGCAGCAGCCCCGTCAGCAGCTGTCGACGTGCTGGCGACAGCTGAGCTAGGCACATCTGGGGTGGCGACAGCTGAGCTAGGCACATCTGGTGTGGCCACATCTGGAGTGGCCACGAGCGTGCTGGCCACAGCTGGAGTGGCCACGAGCGTGCTGGCCACAGCTGGAGTGGCCACGAGCGTGCTGGCCACATCTGGAGTGGCCACAGGGGAAATGGTCATAGATGGTGAGGTCGTCACATACGTAACTGTGGGTGTGGTGACGACAGATGTATATATAGGCACAGACTTGATCAATGTGGCCACAGAGGTGGTCGTGGCCACGGAGCTGGTACTGGCCACAGATATGTCATCTCGTTTGCGCTTTTTCGATGCTGTAAGTTGGCCACTTGAGGTGGCCACATCTGGAGTGGCCCTGGACGTGCTGGCACTTGAATGAACTGAAGAAATATCCATAAATCCACCAACTGAGAACAAATCCTCATCAGAGGAGTGAGAGGGTAGTGATGGCGTCGTGGCATCAGCTGCCGCTGCCTCTGCTTCTGCCTTTTTTCTTCTTTTTGCCTCTAACAGTCTTCGAGAAAGCTTCTTTTTCTTCTTGCTAACGTTCAGAGAGTATAATGTCTTCTTACGAGGCATTGTGTTGAAAAACGTGCAGAATTGTGGGAAAAAATACGCGTTCCAAGGGAGCGTCAGTCAGAGCAGCGTAGACCCTCCCTCATGGGACGCTGGGTGGCACTGAGTTAGCGTGGAGAGACAACCTCCTTGCTACACCAACCCTGAGACTCACCAATCAGTAATTTAAAGCATTTGGCACAAAAGTATAAGAAAAAATTACGGAAAAGGTCTAGAAATTACTATAAATGTACTACTATTATTGTGTGCGTCACGTTAATGACGCAATTACCCCAGTTACTATAATTACGATAACTTTTTTCAGGGTTCGATTCCCGACGGGGTTGAAACATTTTGACGTGTTTTCTTACACCTGTTGTCATGTTCACCTAGCAGCAAATAGGTACCTGGGTGTTAGTCGACTGGTGTGGGTCGCATCCTGGGGGAGAAGATTGAGGACCACAATGGAAATAAGACTTTTTTGGGTTATCCTGGGTGGCTAACCCTCCGGGGTTAAAAATCCGAAGAAAATCTTATCCTAATTATCGTAACACCGAAATGTTGCCAGATTGTTGAGCTATTTTTCGGTAAGATTAACTCAACAACATCATTTCAACATTACCAACACAACATCACAACTGCAACATCATAACCCACGTAACATCATCACAACAACATCACAACCACAACATCGCTATGCATCACCTCCATAACAGTACGCTCACAACATCAACTAACATCCCTCTCCCATACCGGGGCCAGGAGCTAAAACTCGATCCCGGCAACCACAAATAGGCAGTACATCATCACACCATCACCATACAACATCACCACATAACATCCCCTCACTGGTTATCTGTTTACATTCTCCGGGGCAAAGGTTACCCCAGCACTTGACTTTTATCACTAACACCAGTGTCATGACTAAGACCAGTGTTAGGCTTAAGACCAGAGTCATGACTAACACCACTATCATGACTAAGACCAGTGTTAGGCCTAAGACCAGAGTCATGACTAACACCAATATCATGACAAAGACATGTGTCATGTTGAAGTCCTGTGTCATGACTAAGACCAGTGTCATGTTGAAGTCCTGTGTCATGACTAAGACCAGTGTACTCGCCCCTATCCTGTTCCTCATCCTCATATCAGACATAGACAGAGATGTAATCCACAGCACTGTATCATCCTTTGCAGATGATACTAGGATCTGCATGAGACTGTCATCCTATTCTATATGATTTGCCGGTATGGGTCCCGGCCCGGGTCTCTTCCAATAGAGTCATCCATTGAGGACACGGCAAATGTCCAAGAAGATATAAACCAAGGTTTCCAATGGGCAACAGAGAACAATATGATGTTCAATGAAGACAAAATCCAACTACTCCGTTATGGAAAACTGGAGGAAATAATAGCTAGGACTGAGTATATTACAAACTCCAATCACACAATAGAGCGGAAAAGTAATGTGAAGGACCTGGGTGTGGTAATGTTCGAAGACCTCACCTTCAAGAACCACAACAATGCCACTATTACATCTGCGAGGAAACTGATAGGATGGATAACGAGAACATTCAAGACAAGAGATGCCAAGCCAATGATGATCCTTTTTAAATCACTTGTTCTCTCTAGGCTAGAATACTGCTGTACATTAACATCCCCATTCAAGGCAGGTGAAATTGCAGATCTAGAGAATGTACAGAGAACCTTTACTGCACGTATAAGTTCCATCAAACACCTTAACTACTGGGAACACCTGGAAGCACTTGACTTGTACTCACTGGAGCGCAGGCGAGATATATATTATAATCTACACCTGGAAAATCTTAGAGGGACTGGTCGCTAATCTGCACACAGAAATCACTCCCCATGAAAGCAAAAGATTTGGCAGGCGATGCAA
Organism: Cherax destructor; assembly: GCA_009830355.1. Classification (NCBI taxonomy): domain Eukaryota; kingdom Metazoa; phylum Arthropoda; class Malacostraca; order Decapoda; family Parastacidae; genus Cherax; species Cherax destructor. The sequence continues at coordinate 10,633 of WNWK01035592.1, read as the reverse complement.
CATACACGCGGTGAAAAGTATTGGCGCCATTAGTACACTAAGAGAAAACACAATAAGTGTTTGGGGCCCAAGACTGTTCAACAGCCTCTCTCCGGCATAAGGGGCATTACCAGTAGACCTCTGGTTGTCTTCAAGAGGAAGCTGGACAGATACCTAAAGTCAGTACCGGATCAGCCTGAATACCCTCCAGGTAGACTCCAGGTAGGTAGATAGTGAGAGGACTAAGACCAGTGTCATGACTAAGACCAGTGTCATGACTAAGACCAGTGTCATGACTAAGACCAGTGTCATGACTAAGACCAGTGTCATGACTAAGACCAGTGTCATGATTAAGACCAGTGTCATGACTAAGACCAGTGTCATGACTAAGACCAGTGTCATGATTAAGACCAGTGTCATGACTAAGACCAGTGTCATGACTAAGACCAGTGTCATGACTAAGACCAGTGTCATGACTAAGACCAGTGTCAGGACTAAGACCAGACCAATGTCATGACTAAGACCAATGACATAACTAAGACCAGTGTCATGACTATGACCAGTGTCATGACTAAGACCAATGACATAACTAAGACCAGTGTCATGACTAAGACCAGTGTCATGACTAAGACCAGTGTCATGACTAAGACCAGTGTCATGACTAAGACCAGTGTCATGACTAAGACCAGTGTCATGACTAAGACCAGTGTCATGACTAAGACCAGTGTCATGACTAAGACCAGTGTCATGACTAAGACCAGTGTCATGACTAAGACCAGTGTCATGACTAAGACCAGTGTCATGACTAAGACCAGTGTCATGACTAAGACCAGTGTCATGACTAAGACCAGTGTCATGATTAAGACCAGTGTCATGACTAAGACCAGTGTCATGACTAAGACCAGTGTCAGCTGCAGGTGTGTCACACACAGATGTAAAGTGGGAGCATCTGTTTGTTGTGCCGCTGGTTGTAGTGTTGATGATGCAGGTGACATTGTGTGTGTTGTGAGAGAGTGCCAGAGAGTGCCAGAGAGAGAGAGAGAGAGAGAGAGAGAGAGAGAGAGAGAGAGAGAGAGAGAGAAAGCTTTCAAGTATTGATCGTGTACTGACAATACATGATCACTGTCGTGGGTTCAGTAACAACCAGTACTCAAAACACCACGCTAATTGTCTTAAGAAATTAACAACTTTTTTTTTTTAATTCTTACCACAAACAAAACATACGTTTTCTTTAATTTAAGCTAGATTAAGTAAGGTTAGGTTTGGTTAGATTAGGCTGGGATGGGTTTGGTTAGGAGAGGTTAGGTTAGGTTTGCTTAGATTAGATTAGGTTAGGTTAAGTTTGGTTTGGTTAGGTTAAGTTGGGTTTAGTTATTTTAGGTTATGCTATATTAAGCTTTTTAGATTAAGTTAAGCTATATTAGGTTGTGTTGGACTAGATTTGCAAGGTTAGGCTAAGTTGGTTAGACTTTGTTAAGTTAGGGTATGTCGGGTCAGGTTGATTAAGTTTTGAGTGGGTTAGGAGTGAAAAAACTGGGTTGGGTTAGACTTAGTTACCTTAGGTTAGGTTCTTTGTAGATTCGCCGGTATAATAGCCCGGCCCGGGCCTTTTCCAAGAGGTGGCCCGGCCTTGGTTCTCTGTCGTGGGAGTGTCTCAGACCAATGTCTTCCATGGAAGGAGGTACTAGTACCTCCTTATCTTCTGGGATCAACTGTCCCCAGGCCTAGTCCCATTCCCTTCCCACACTGGGCTTGAAGGGTGTGGCAGCTGCATAGTAGCAGACTATGTCAGGAGGAGCAAAGGCAGCAAACACTAAAGAATCCTTTTGGAGCCACACCCCAGATTTGGGCGAAGGCCCGAGCGCTGGGGAAGCTCAAGAATGCCTCTTGACATGTATGTTGCTGCTGCTTGCTAGGTTGTATTAAGTTATGTGAGATTACGCTAAGTTACGTTAAGCTGTGTTAGGTTAGTATAGGTTACGTTACATAACAATAAATAACGAATATGTACCCACAAAAAACTGTTACGCTAAGTTACGTTAGGCTGCGTTAGGTTAGTATAGGTTAGGTTACGTTAGCTTAGGTTAGGTTACGTAAGGCTAGTTTTTGTTAGGTTAGTTTAAGATAGGATATGTTAGGTTACATAACAATAAATAACTAATATTTACTCCCAGAATTCTTGAAAAACAGAACTGGGTGGTGCGGCAGCGAGGCGACAGACTGGGTGGTGTGGCAGCGAGGCGGCAGACTGGGTGGTGTTTCAGGGAGGCGGCAGACTGGGTGGTGTGGCAGCGAGGCGGCAGACTGGGTGGTGTGGCAGCGAGGCGGCAGACTGAGTGTAGGAAGATCAGGTGCAGGAAGACCAGGTGCAGGAAGACCAGGTGCAGGAAGACCAGGTGCAGGAAGACCAGGTGCAGGAAGACCAGGTGCAGGAAGACCAGGTGAAAAAGACCAGGTGAAGCAGGAATTATATGTATATGTATATGTGGAGGTGAGGGTCATCTTATAAATCAGTATACTGACATTAAGAGGGACGTTAAAAAGGGAATAAGAAAAGCTAAACGGGACTATGAAATTAAAGTTGCTAGGGATTCAAAAACTAACCCAAAAAGTTTTTTCCAGGTTTATAGAACAAAAGTTAGAGATAAGATAGGTCCTCTTAAAACATTGTTGTTGTTGGGGACAGTCAGGTTAGGTACATGGATAGGGCTTTCTGTTTGATTGATAGGAGTAGGAGACAGAGGGTTTGCTTTCCTGGGGCTGGGATGGAGGATATTGTTAGCCGTCTGGACGACATCATGAGAGGTAATGGGAGCAATCCTATTATCTGTCTCAGTGCTGGAGGCAACGATGTTGGCAGACGTAGGAGTGAGGACCTGACTAGCAGGTTTAGGTCAGCAATAGACATAATTAGGAAGAAGGGTGGGAACCCTGTCATATGTGGTATTTTGCCAAGGAGAGGAGTTGGAAATGAATGGCTGTCCAGGGCAATTGGTGTCAATTGCTGGCTGGACAAATACTGTAAGGAAAATTCAGTAACATTCATTGACAACTGGGACCTCTTCTATGGCAGAAATGACATGTATGCCAGGGATGGGGTTCACTTATCCAGGTCTGGGGTGGGGGCACTGGCAACTGCAGTGGAGGGAGCTGTTAGGGCTTTAAACTAGAAATAGTTAGTGGTATGGGTTTTGGGGGGAAAACAGAGAAGTCCCAGTGTAGTAATATTATAAGTTGTAGGAGAACTAGTAATAGGCAGAATAAGGTGGATAGTGGAAAGCTAGTGACACTAGATAACAAGGACAGTAATAGGTATAGTGGAAAATCAGAGATGAGCAGGAAGGGTAAAGAGAAGGAGGGTCTCTATTTATATATTACACCAATAGTCGTAGTGCTAGGAATAAGATGGACGAGTTGAGATTAGTTGCAAGTACGGGTAATATTGATGTTTTTGCAATAACTGAGACATGGTTTAATATGAAAAATCGGGACTTGCCTGCCGAATGTCACATTCAGGGTTTTAAATTGTTCCAAGTAGACAGAAGTATCGGGAAAGGGGGTGGGGTGGCACTCTATGTCCGTGATCATTTAAATTGTTGCATAAAAACGGGTATAAAGTCTGAATTAACACATACAGAGTCTGTCTGGATAGAATTTTCAGAGGGTGTGAAAATTGATTTTAGGCGTGATTTACCGTCCTCCAAACTTAGATAGGGAACAAGGAGACTACTTTGGGAGGAAATTGTTAAGGCCACAAGACACGATAACGTAGTAATTCTAGGGGACTTTAACTTTAGTCAGATTGATTGGAATTTCATGACAGGGAATTTAGAATCTAACGACTTTTAGAAGTAGTTCAGGATTGCTTTTGAAGCAGTTTGTAACAGAACCTACAAGGGGAAATAACCTACTTGACTTGGTTCTAGCAAGCAAGAAACCCTTGTTAATAATTTAGAAATTACAGAGGAACTCGGCTCAAGCGACCACAAGTCAATTACCTTTAGCATTGAATGGATGTATGATAGTAGGGATAATTCAGTAATGGTCCCAGATTTTCGCTTAGCAGATTATAATGGACTTAGAGAACACTTATCAACTGTGGACTGGGGTGAAGAAGAGAGGTATCAATATGACAGTTTTCTTAACACTATACAGGCTGCCCAAAGAACATTTATCCCGTATAAAGAAATTAGATCAAGTAGAAATGACCCAAAATGGATGAATAATAGGCTCAAATATCTTTTAGGGCAGAAGAAAGGAATTTATAGGCGCATAAAAGAGGTGAGGGTCATCTTATAAATCAGTATACTGACATTAAGAGGGGCGTTAAAAGGGAATAAGAAAAGCTAAACGGGACTATGAAATTAAAGTTGCTAGGGATTCAAAAACTAACCCAAAAAGTTTTTCCAGGTTTATAGAACAAAAGTTAGGGATAAGATAGGTCCCCTTAAAAATAACTTTGGGCATCTTACTGACAAGGAGAATGATATGTGCTCTATTTTTAATAATTATTTTCTCTCGGTTTTCACACAGGAAGACATTAATAATATCCCAGTAATTAATTTTACAGAGGCCCAGAAGAAGATAAATTATGTAATATCACAGTCACTAGCGAAATGATTATGAAACAGCTGGACCGACTGAAACAAAATAAATCGCCGGGTCCTGATGAGCTTTTTGCAAGGGTTCTTAAGGAATGCAAAATGGAACTCTGTGAACCAATATCTAACATTTTAATTTATCTCTTCAAACAGGTGTAGTGTCTGATATGTGGAAGATGGCTAATGTAATTCCTATTTTTAAAGCAGGGGACAAGTCACTACCGTCAAACTACCGCCCAATAAGCCTGACCTCAATTGTAGGAAAATTTACTAGAGTCAATTATAGCTGATATTATTAGAAGCCATCTACATAACCATAATTTGATTAATGATACCCAGCATGGATTCACGAGGGGCCCGTTCCTGCCTATCTAATTTATTAACCTTCTTCAGTAAAGCTTTTGAGGCTGTTGATCACGATAAAGAATTGATATTGTTTATTTAGACTTTAGTAAGGCTTTTGATAGAGTCCCCACCAGAGACTGTTAAAGAAAGTGGCAGCTCATGGCATTGGGGAAAAGTGCTGTCATGGATCGAGTCATGGCTCACCAATAGGAAGCAGAGAGTGTGCATAAATGAGGTTAAATCCGAATGGGGACTTGTAACAAGTGGTGTTCCACAGGGATCAGTCTTAGGCCCATTGTTATTTATAATATATATCAATGACCTTGATGAGGGAATTACTAGTGATATGAGCAAATTCGCCGACGACACGAAGATAGGTAGGATAATTGATTCAAACATAGATGTCATAGAACTTCAGGAAGATTTAGACAAACTTAATTCGTGGTCAGAAAAGTGGCAGATGCAGTTCAATGTAGATAAATGCAAGGTTCTGAAGCTCGGGAGTGTCCATAACCCAAGCACTTATAAGTTAAATAACGTAGAACTTAGCCATACAGATTGCGAGAAGGACTTGGGGGTGATGGTAAGCAGCAACCTTAAACCAAGACAGCAATGCCTAAGCGTACGTAGTTCAGGATTGCTTTTTGAAGCAGTTTGTAACAGAACCTACAAGGGGAAATAACCTACTTGACTTGGTTCTGGCAAGCAAGGAAACCCTTGTTAATAATTTAGAAATTACAGAGGAACTCGGCTCAAGCGACCACAAGTCAATTACCTTTAGCATTGAATGGATGTATGATAGTAGGGATAATTCAGTAATGGTCCCAGATTTTCGCTTAGCAGATTATAATGGACTTAGAGAACACTTATCAACTGTGGACTGGGGTGAAGAAGAGAGGTATCAATATGACAGTTTTCTTAACACTATACAGGCTGCCCAAAGAACATTTATCCCGTATAAAGAAATTAGATCAAGTAGAAATGACCCAAAATGGATGAATAATAGGTCAAATATCTTTTAGGGCAGAAGAAAGGAATTTATAGGCGCATAAAAAGAGGTGAGGGTCATCTTATAAATCAGTATACTGACATTAAGAGGGACGTTAAAAGGGAATAAGAAAATCTAAACGGGACTATGAAATTAAAGTTGCTAGGGATTCAAAAACTAACCCAAAAAGTTTTCCAGGTTTATAGAACAAAAGTTAGGGATAAGATAGGTCCCCTTAAAAATAACTTTGGGCATCTTACTGACAAGGAGAATGATATGTGCTCTATTTTTAAATTATTTTCTCTCGGTTTTCACACGGAAGACATTAATATCCCATAATTAATTTTTACAGAGGAAAAAGATAATTATGTAATATCACAGTACTAGCGAAATGATTATGAAACAGCTGGACCACTGAAACAAAATAAATCGCGGGTCCTGATGAGCTTTTAGGGTTCTTAAGATCAAATGGAACTCTGAACCAATATCTACTTTTAATTTATCTCTTCAAACAGGTGTAGTGTCTGATATGTGAAGATGGCTAATGTAATTCTATTTTAAAGCAGGGGACAAGTCACTACCGCAAACTACGCCCAATAAGCCTGACCTCAATGTAGGCAAATTACTAGAGTCAATTATAGCTGTATTATTAGAAGCCATCTAATAACCATAATTTGATTAATGATACCCAGCAGATTCACGAGGGCCGTTCCTGCCTTCTAATTTATTAACCTTCTAGTAAAGCTTTGAGGCTGTGATCGATAAGAATTCGATATTGTTTATTTAGACTTTAGTAAGGCTTTTGATGAGTACCGCACAGAGACTGTTAAAGAAGTGGCAGCTCATGGCATTGGGGGAAAAGTGCTGTCATGGATCGAGTCATGGCTCACCAATAGGAAGCAGAGATGTGCATAAATGGGTTAAATCCGAATGGGGACTTGTAACAAGTGGTGTTCCACAGGGATCAGTCTTAGGCCCATTTATTATAATATATATCAATGACCTTGATGAGGGAATTACTAGTGATATGAGCAATTCGCGACGACACAAGATGGTAGGATAATTGATTCAAACATAGATGTCATAGAACTTCAGGAAGATTTAGACAAACTTAATTCGTGGTCAGAAAAGTGGCAGATGCAGTTCAATGTAGATAAATGCAAGGTTCTGAAGCTCGGAGTGTCCATAACCCAAGCACTTATAAGTTAAATAACGTAGAACTTAGCCATACAGATTGCGAGAAGGACTTGGGGGTGATGGTAAGCAGCAACCTTAAACCAAGACAGCAATGCCTAAGCGTACGTAGTTCAGGATTGCTTTTGAAGCAGTTTGTAACAGAACCTACAAGGGAAATAACCTACTTGACTTGGTTCTGGCAAGCAAGAAACCCTTGTTAATAATTTAGAAATTACAGAGGAACTCGGCTCAAGCGACCACAAGTCAATTACCTTTAGCATTGAATGGATGTATGATAGTAGGGATAATTCAGTAATGGTCCCAGATTTTCGCTTAGCAGATTATAATGGACTTAGAGAACACTTATCAACTGTGGACTGGGGTGAAGAAGAGAGGTATCAATATGACAGTTTTCTTAACACTATACAGGCTGCCCAAAGAACATTTATCCCGTATAAAGAAATTAGATCAAGTAGAAATGACCCAAAATGGATGAATAATAGGGTCAAATATCTTTTAGGGCAGAAGAAAGGAATTTATAGGCGCATAAAAAGAGGTGAGGGTCATCTTATAAATCAGTATACTGACATTAAGAGGGACGTTAAAAGGAATAAGAAAATCTAAACGGGACTATGAAATTAAAGTTGCTAGGGATTCAAAAACTAACCCAAAAGTTTTCCAGGTTTATAGAACAAAAGTTAGGGATAAGATAGGTCCCCTTAAAAATAACTTTGGGCATCTTACTGACAAGGAGAATGATATGTGCTCTATTTTTAATAATTATTTTCTCTCGGTTTTCACACAGGAAGACATTAATAATATCCCAGTAATTAATTTTTACAGAGGCCCAGAAGAAGATAAATTATGTAATATCACAGTCACTAGCGAAATGATTATGAAACAGCTGGACCGACTGAAACAAAATAAATCGCCGGGTCCTGATGAGCTTTTTGCAAGGGTTCTTAAGGAATGCAAAATGGAACTCTGTGAACCAATATCTAACATTTTTAATTTATCTCTTCAAACAGGTGTAGTGTCTGATATGTGGAAGATGGCTAATGTAATTCCTATTTTTAAAGCAGGGGACAAGTCACTACCGTCAAACTACCGCCCAATAAGCCTGACCTCAATTGTAGGCAAATTACTAGAGTCAATTATAGCTGATATTATTAGAAGCCATCTAGATAACCATAATTTGATTAATGATACCCAGCATGGATTCACGAGGGCCGTTCCTGCCTATCTAATTTATTAACCTTCTTCAGTAAAGCTTTTGAGGCTGTTGATCACGATAAAGAATTCGATATTGTTTATTTAGACTTTAGTAAGGCTTTTGATAGAGTACCGCACCAGAGACTGTTAAAGAAAGTGGCAGCTCATGGCATTGGGGGAAAAGTGCTGTCATGGATCGAGTCATGGCTCACCAATAGGAAGCAGAGAGTGTGCATAAATGGGGTTAAATCCGAATGGGGACTTGTAACAAGTGGTGTTCCACAGGGATCAGTCTTAGGCCCATTGTTATTTATAATATATATCAATGACCTTGATGAGGGAATTACTAGTGATATGAGCAAATTCGCCGACGACACGAAGATAGGTAGGATAATTGATTCAAACATAGATGTCATAGAACTTCAGGAAGATTTAGACAAACTTAATTCGTGGTCAGAAAAGTGGCAGATGCAGTTCAATGTAGATAAATGCAAGGTTCTGAAGCTCGGGAGTGTCCATAACCCAAGCACTTATAAGTTAAATAACGTAGAACTTAGCCATACAGATTGCGAGAAGGACTTGGGGGTGATGGTAAGCAGCAACCTTAAACCAAGACAGCAATGCCTAAGCGTACGTAATAAGGCAAATAGATTACTGGGATTTATATCAAGAAGTGTTAGCAACAGAAGTCCAGAGGTTATATTACAGCTTTATACATCATTAGTAAGGCCTCACCTAGATTACGCAGCTCAGTTCTGGTCTCCATATTACAGAATGGACATAAATTCGTTAGAAAACATTCAGCGTAGAATGACTAAATTAATACATAGCATTAGAAATCTTCCTTACGAAGAAAGATTGAAGACCCTAAAATTACATTCACTTGTAAGACGTAGAATGAGGGGAGACATGATCGAGGTATACAAGTGGAAAATGGGTATTAACAAAGGGGATATAAATAAGGTCTTGAGGATATCTCTCCAAGAGAGAACCCGCAATAATGGATTCAAGTTAGATAAGTTTAGATTTAGAAAGGATATAGGAAAGTATTGGTTTGGAAATAGGGTAGTTGATGAGTGGAACAGTCTGCCTAGTAGGGTTATTGAAGCTAGGACCTTGGGTAGTTTCAAAATTAGGTTGGATAAATTCATGAGTGAGAGGGGTTGGATTTGAGTGGGACTCGCGCATGAGTGGGTAGAATTGTCAAAGCTTATTTCTTGGGTAGCTTTGAAAATTGGGTTGAGCAAATATTCTGTTAGTGGGATGGATTGTGAAGGACCTGCCTAGTATGGGCCAACAGGCCTGCTGCAGTGTTCCTCCTTTCTTATGTTCTTATGTTCTTATGTAATAGATTACTGGGATTTATATCAAGAAGTGTTAGCAACAGAAGTCCAGAGGTTATATTACAGCTTTATACATCATTAGTAAGGCCTCACCTAGATTACGCAGCTCAGTTCTGGTCTCCATATTACAGAATGGACATAAATTCGTTAGAAAACATTCAGCGTAGAATGACTAAATTAATACATAGCATTATAAATCTTCCTTACGAAGAAAGATTGAAGACCCTAAAATTACATTCACTTGTAAGACGTAGAATGAGGGGAGACATGATCGAGGTATACAAGTGGAAAATGGGTATTAACAAAGGGGATATAAATAAGGTCTTGAGGATATCTCTCCAAGAGAGAACCCGCAATAATGGATTCAAGTTAGATAAGTTTAGATTTAGAAAGGATATAGGAAAGTATTGGTTTGGAAATAGGGTAGTTGATGAGTGGAACAGTCTGCCTAGTAGGGTTATTGAAGCTAGGACCTTGGGTAGTTTCAAATTTAGGTTGGATAAATTCATGAGTGAGAGGGGTTGGATTTGAGTGGGACTCGCGCATGAGTGGGTAGAATTGTCAAAGCTTATTTCTTGGGTAGCATTGAAGATTGGGTTGAGCAAATATTCTGTTAGTGGGACGGATTGTGAAGGATCTGCCTAGTATGGGCCAACAGGCCTGCTGCAGTGTTCCTCCTTTCTTATGTTCTTATGTTCTTATTGGGTTGAGCAAATATTCTGTTAGTGGGACGGATTGTGAAGGACCTGCCTAGTATGGGCCAACAGGCCTGCTGCAGTGTTCCTCCTTTCTTATGTTCTTATGTTCTTATGTTCTTAAAAATAATGATGGGTATCTTACTGACAAAGAGAATGAAATGTGCTCTATCTTTAATAATTATTTTCTTTCGGTTTTCACTCAGGAAGACACTAATAATATCCCAAGAACTAGGTATTTTAGTGGGCCTGAAGAAGATAAATTATGTAGTATCACAGTCACTAGTGAAATGG
>WNWK01035591.1:0-19673 GCA_009830355.1 Cherax destructor | reverse complement strand
CCATACAAAAATTAAAGAATTAAGCCCGGTCGGCTGGAACCCCAAATTTCCCCCAAGGCATCCGCCGGGGATATCTGGGGGCCCCCTTTTTTTCCTTTTTGAATCCCCCCTCCCCCCCCCTCCAACCCCCCAAAAACCCCCCCCCCCATGGCTAACCCACGTTTTATTAATGGGAACCCCCCCAAAATTTAAAGATATCTATTAAAATTTGGGAAATTTTATAAATTTACAATTTTTGGAAAATCCCTTTTTCCCACATTAACTTCCCGGGGAACATCTTTTCCCGGGGCTGCCCATTTCCCCAAATTTTTTTTTTTCCCAACTTTTTATAAAAAACCTGTCATTTTTAGGGCCAATTTTTGTTGCCATTTTTTTTAAATCAATATTTTTTTTTCCCAAAGTTCCCCCCTCATTTGGGCATCCCAAAAAACATTTCCCGGGTTTTAAATTTTTGTAAATTGTTCCCCTAATGTTTGCACGGGGTTCTCCTTCCCAAAGGGTTTTTATGTAATCCTGGGGGAATGAGTTTTTTGGTTGCAAAATTAAATTTTAAAGATTATTTTTTTGGGTTTGTTTTACTGTATATTCTACTAATTTTTTCCCCCTGTTTTTCCCCCCGGCCTATTTTTTTTGTATCTTTGTATTTGTTTTTTTAAAATGTTTGGGACAATTTTTTCCGGGGTTGCCCCCAAAACCCCCGTCTCCACCATAAGTGCCCGGGCCCCAAGTTTTCCCCAATCCCCCTCCCAGCACAGGGGGGGCCCAAAAACCCCCGGGTGTCTTCAAAAAACTGGACGGCACCTAAAGATCCTGCCCAAACCCGGGGCGTGGCCCGTATTTTTTGGGGTGGGGCCCCGGGATAACAGCCTGGTTTCAAACCCCCGATCCCCCATGGGGCCCCGGTCTCAGCCCCCAAAGCTTTCCCCCAAACCCCTTTTAAAAGATAAACTCAAGTGTTGGTACAGTAGGTGTGGAGAGGTGAAGGTGTAGGTGTTCGTAGACAAATGTGTAGAATGGGAGTAGGTCAGGTGCTGGCACACGTGCGTGAGGAGAGTGGGTGTAGGTGGGCAGGTGCTGGTATAGGGTAGTGTGTGGAAGAGGGGTAGTGGTAGGTGTTGGCAACAGTAGTGTGGAGAGTGTGGATGAGGTGGTAGTTGGTAGGCAGCTATGGTAGAGGTGTGGCTGTAGAAGGAGGGTGCTTGAACAGCAGTGTGTGGAGAGGGGCGTAGCGTGAGGTGCATTCACGCTCTCTTCAGCCCTGTCAGTGCAGGTGTTAGCAGGGCCTCTCTGTGGGACAGGTTGTGCATCTTTATACCCTACAATGGCGGACGGGTACAGGCAGAGGGTAACACGATTGGGATTGAAGAACTTTCGGGGTACGGCACTCCATCAAAACGCTGGAAGTACTCCCTGCCTGCACTTACAGACACGGCTGCCATCATCGGATTGTGGATCAATTCCAGGACTAATGGCTGAATGGTCACACGGGCCGGAGGCATGCGGTCCACGATGTCCTCAGATTCTATGCTTTTGGATAAAGTTGGGAAACGCCATTCAGGTGGCGAATGTGGATGTGGACTGTGTTATGCAATGATATGAGTACAGTACATGCCTTAACCGTCGGATGGTGGGTTAACGGCCACAATACTGGTACGCTCAAGGGACTGGTCATGAAGATGATGTCAAGGCCAACCAATCTGCCTTACGCTTTAATGACACTCTGCTCACAGATTTACGGACATATGTTGGGCAAGCCTCGTATTTGTCGTTTGTGTGGCCTAGGACATTGAGCGATTGGCGCGCAACGGAAGGAAGAGCGGATTAAGGACAGGAGGGCTGGTGCGGCAGTCTTGGAGTTTAGAGGTGGACCAAGGAAAATTTACAAAGAACGGATACATTGTAGGTATAGTATGTGGTGTCGATGACACAGTAGATTGCCTAGGGAAGAGGTTGAGGGCACTGAGAAATTACAGAGTTCACAGGGTGAGCTCTGTCAATGGAGGGCGGTCAGACGGTGCAATGGCTTTTGTCCTTCCCAGAGCCTTAGGGTATTAGGGGATTGCATGAGAGTCAGGAAGTGTCTGTGGTTAATGTAACTGTGGTAAAGGAGGAAAAGCATAGGAAGAGAGATGGAATTACTTGAGGAGAGGGGGTATGTCTAGGAAAAGGCCTGGAGAGGAATCTATGGAGGAACTCAAGGACGGCCGTCAAAGATCAGGAAAAGTGTGGCTGACGTAGGTACAAGGGAAAGATACAAATCGAAGGGTTACAGGTAGGAAACTAAGGAGGTTGGGAGGGTAGAGGGGAGAGGGATGGTGAGGTATTAACTAAATCTCGACAAGAGAGTACTGAAGCAAAAAGGGAAAACCTCAGCCTTACATTTCAGGTGTGTAACTATAAACGTTAATGATCTTAGGAAGGAGGTTAAGGTCACGGGTGGAGGTTACTTTGGAGTAGGTGGAAGGTAGATGTTGTGTTCATTCAAGAGCAAAAATTTATAGGAAGGGTCTGATCTTAAGGTTAAGGGCAAAGGATTTTTGCTAGTGATGCTCGGGCTTGAAGGGTGGGGTTTGGTATATGACACATGGAGACTCATCCTTCAATTTATCTTGGAGGACGTGTGGACGTAAGAACAGGGTAAATGGGAGTGGAGGATGCAGGTGAGTTTTTTTTGGGGGAGTGTATATGCCAGCTGTAAGTAATAGGAGGGGAAGGATGATTTTGTCAATAATGAGTTGGTGTATGCTGTCCGAGGATTGGCCCAGGTTTCATTATTGTGGGTGACTGGAATAGTGTGATTAGGGTCAGGGATGTGGAGCCATGGAGGGGGAAGGAGGGTGTGTGTTGGAGTCATTAAGGGGCGTCTTGGGGTGGTGGGATGGTTGGACGTGGTGGTAGGTGAGGGGGAGGAGCTGGTTGACTACACTTTTGTGAGGAAGGATTGCTGCCAAAGTTGGATAGACTATATGTGACGAGATTAGTTGAGATTAGGAAGGTGAATGGTGGACGGGGCTTTCTGGATCATGAGAGGGGTTTTGTTTGAAGGAGGATGGGAAGGAGGTGTGTTTATAAGAGTTATTGGAAATTGAATACAAGGTTGTTGGAAAGTAAAGGTAGAGTGAGATTTGATGAATGGTGGGGAGGGGCAGGGAATGTGGATGAGGTTGTACGATGGTGGATGGAGACTGGAAAGGAGGAACCGGAAGTTTATGGATGGGTTGCAAGGAATGAATGTAGGAGCAGGGTAAGGGTATCAGAGGTGTTTGGAAGGGTTGTTATGGGATTATCAGGCTGGGGATTGGGGAAAGAGGTAGGGCAGAGGTCGTGACCTGAGAGGGAGCTGTTGGCATCATAAGAGTGTTTCAGGCTTCATGGGTTAGGAAGTGGTACTTCAGCAGGTTTTGCGGTGACAAGGCATCGTAAAGCAGCATTAAGGAATCTCAGACGTGTGAGGGGATGTTGATATCGTCGCTGTGAAGGCAGAGAGGGGGTGGAAGGGTATCAGGAGGAAGGGTGCTGCAATGACGGAGGGTATGGGGGGTATGCTGAAGGATGGTTTCATGTTCATCAGAAAGGAGAGTGCATAAGACGGAGAGGGATAAGTTATTGAAGGGTATAGGTAGGTCATTGAGTGTGGAGGAGGGAGGGAATGTGGGAGTTGAGATCTTGGAGGAAGAGGTGAGAGAGGCTGGATGTGGGGCTTGAGGTTGTGGGGGCTCAGGAGTAGATGGGGCTTGCTGGGATCGCAGTGTGATTCAACGGAAAACTGGGGTTGTTGTTTTGGTGGCAAAGGGAGATTCACCAGTAGGTTCAAGTGATTGACAGGAGGCTTAGCTTGTTAACTGCTGACTATAAAATTTTCGCCAAAAATATTGGCAAATAGGAATTAAAAGATATTTAGGGGGAGTTTTGCATGGGGGACAAATTTGGGGCACAGGAAGGAGTATCTGAACAGGCATAGCATAACAGTTTGTTGAAAATAGCGAGGAGGGTGGTTTTAGGTTTGATTGGCAGAGGCATATGATAGTAGATAGGGACATATTGTTGGAAGTGATGGGGAGACAAGGTTTGGGGAAGAGGTGGTGAGAGATGGTGGGGATGCTGTATGCAGGTGGCTGATAAGGGTGCAGATTAATGGGAAGGTTGAGGTGCGGTGGAAATGAAGAAGGGTTTGCGGCAGGGTTGTCCGCTGTTGCAGATCCTTTTTGCTCTTTACAGGATCCATTTTATAGATTAGTGAGAAAGAGTTGGGGAAGGTAGCTGCAGGTGGGAGGAGGTGGGGGGACTCGTTGTTTGCGTTGATGATATGACACTTTGTTAGCAAGGAATGGCATTTGGGTAGGTTGGAATAATTTGTAGAATGGTTTGGGACGAAGAAGGATGTAGAGTCAATAGGCAAAATCAAAAATTATTGGAGGTAGGTAACTGTGGCAGTACGTTGGGGTTAAGAAGAGGTTGAGCTGTGTGGATATGATTAAAATATGTGGTATATTTTAGAAAACACAGTGTTCTGGCGTGAGGAGGTGAACCCAGGACAGCGTAGATGGGGCTATTGGGAGGATGAGGAGGTTGGGGAGTGGGAGAGGTTACTCATTGCAGAGAGTCATGGTTGTTAATGTATTGGTATACAGTAAATTGTGGTTCCAGGTAGTGTATCCCCTATTGGAGTGTGGATGTAGCATTGTTGGGTCAAGTACTGAGTTTTATATGGGGCATGTGGGAGGCCCTGGGTAAGCAGAGAGAGCAGGTTGTAACCACAAAGGAGGTGGGGTCTGGGGCTGATACCTTGGAGGTGTAGGTTGTGTGAAGGTTTTCTGTGAGGGGCACAAATTTTGCAGGGAGGGGGAGTTGGAGGTCTACAGGTGGGGTTAGTAATGAAGGAGGTATAATGAAGATGGTGGGAGGGGAAAGACATCCTGTTGTGTGAAGTGATATTGCAGGGTTTAATGGTGATGAGGGAGCCTGGTAAGAGTAGGGTTAAAAGATTGATAGGATGGGGCTGGAGGGGAGTGGCAGTGCAGGGGAGGGGTCATCCTCCAGCGACAGTATTTGGAGGTGTTTGATAAATTAAAATTGAAACCAAGAGCACGGGAGATGCAGGATAGCTTGCAGGGGGATAAGAGCCTCTGCCAAAGATCTTCAATTATTCAGCGCAATAGGTGTCGTACGATGGGGTATGTAGTAGGTAAGGGAATGGAAATGGCGTATCACAAGCATTCATTTTGTAGTGATTTGCAGGGGGTGAGGGAAATGGTCTGGGGTTGTGTTGGGACAGATAGGTGAGGGACAGGTTTTGTTTAAGGGCTTTGAGTTTGGACTTGGGACAGTTTTCGGACAGCAAACGTAGAGCTTATCATATTTGATTTTGGATTATATTTTTTGTCTTGGTGTCTCAGGGATAGGGGGAGGGATAGTAGGAGCTTGAGATCGTTTTTTTTTAGGACTAAGTGTAGGAATAAGATATTATATGGTAGAGCATGGAGGGGGATTTTTCTCAGGCGTACAGGGATATGACAGAGTATAGTTTGATGGAGAGAAGGGAGGGATAGGGTAGGAGGGTATGGAGGAGGACAGGAGGGTGGTGTCGAGGTTAGGTGTGGGCACGGGCATGGAGTGGATAGAAGTGGGGAAGGGAGGGGTAGAGGTTAGCAGGACGCTGGGTGGATGGGTTGTTATTCAATGGGTTTTAGGCTGAGGTGACTTTGCTTCGGAATTGTCTGTCTATATGTTAATGTAGTGTAGTGGTGGGGTGTAAATGCAAGGGGTTCTTAGGTGGACCTCTGTCCCATCTTCTTGGAATGATTACATGATGATAATTTATTCCACAGTTTCATATTAATGTTTTTATGTGTAGTAGTAACTTTTCTTTATGTGATGGGCATAGATATGAGGGGTTGCCCATGAGTCAGCATGTAAGGATAACCGTTGTGTGTGTTAATGAACGCTTATTTGAGTGGTAGGATGGTGGTGTTCTTATATGTTGCATATTGACATATTTGGTTATATTAGCAATGGCCTCATGTTATGAGGTCGGAATGGTGTATTGTTGTGATAAAAACACAGGCCTTATTCCTAGGCTTTATTGAACACGGGAACCCATGGTACATGTCTGCAAAAGAAGAAAATACATTAGACTGCTCCCGCAGGACAGGTGATGGGGCATGTCCTCAGAAAAGCTATACTACTGGCGACATATTTAAGCTTACCATGTAATCTGCATCACGAATGTATCTGTAAAGAGAGCCCAAATGCCATTTGCTGGGCCATCGCTGTACTATGTTTGTTGTTATTGTAAGGGGCCCCCTAAGGTGGCAGTATTGTGTCCTGCTGCGCCCCCACAAGA
Source organism: Cherax destructor (assembly GCA_009830355.1). Lineage (NCBI taxonomy): Eukaryota > Metazoa > Arthropoda > Malacostraca > Decapoda > Parastacidae > Cherax > Cherax destructor. The sequence goes on along the minus strand of WNWK01035591.1, from coordinate 13,330 downwards.
GCATCACTACAACTCCCTTCTAAAATATCAGATACAGTAATCCTCCAAATGGTTAGGTGGTGACGTGTACGTCCAGCCCTTATAGCCCTTGAGCCTTTCACGGGTTCGGATTTACCCGGGTTTGACTATCTGCTGGAGCGGCGTCCTCTACCCCCAATAAGGTAAGGGGCTTCCCTGAGAAACCGAAGAATTTTCGCAACATCTATTGGTGTATCTTAAGATTCCGCCCAACATTGGTTTCAACTGGGGCTATGTCTGTAGATAAAGTAGTCTCTTCACCATTTTGGTAGCGAATGTGGGCATAATGGGATTAGCTTGTAGGAGCTCTACCTCTTCCACTAAAGGATCCGTTTTTGTCATCCTACGGTGACTCTTCAGGAGAAGGGGGCCCAGGGCATAACCAGATGGGCATGGAGGTTCCCGAGGGGAAAACAGTTTTTTTCTTGAAGGGGTTCCTTGAGGGGTAGCATTAGTAGCTGTGCAAAAATGATCTAATAAGTGAAGGACATCAGGAAAGACAGTCTGCCAGTGTTGAACCGGTAGATTGCGAGATTTCAGTGTCATTGTAACTGACTTCCATATAGTACCATTAAACCCGCCCCACTTGACCATTGCCTTGAGGGTTGTGGCTTTTGTTCTGCTGCAAGCAATCCCCTTTGTTAATAAACGAAGTTCATTTATGAACGAGGTCCCCCGCCCGAATGGATATAGCCGGGATACCAAAAATAGCGAATAACTGGGAAAGACAACTGATGACAGTTGAAGCAGTCATATTTTCACAAGGGGGAAAACAAAAGGAAACCTAGAATATTCATCTACTATGTTAAGGAAATACCTATTCTGGTTTATGCTTGGTAGAGGTCCTTGAAATCTATATTCAGTCTCTCGAAAGGTTGGTGGCTTTTGGGTAGTTTTTTCTGGCTGGTGGTTTTGGTTTTCACCTGCACATACCTCATGATCTGATCACTTGTCGCACATCTTCCACTGGTAGGACATATTCTTAGATTTAACAAAAAGATACAGGCGTGTAACTCCTGGTGACACAAGGCCTTGTGGAGCTCAGAGATTTTCAATCATACATGTTTCTCCACAGTGGGACCTAGAGAATGCATCAGGTGAAATGTTTTCTTCACCCCGGGCGGGTACAGAATATCAAAAATTATAACACGATAGTTCCATCCTCCAGCGTAATATCTTGTCATTCTTGATCTTACTTTGTGCTTCTTGTCAAACAAAATACATCACGGACCGTTGGTCGTCCTTACAGTGAAATGTCTGCCTGTTAAATAAAAGCCTCCAGGGCGAACTGCTTCTATGATGGCCTGGGCTTCCTTCTACAGCAGTTTAAATTCCTGATCCCGAAAGTTCTTGAAAAAAAAGCTCGGACGTCCTGCCTGAGATAGGACTGCAGCAATGGCAACTTCAGATGGGATCCGTTTTAAATTTTGAATGGTAGACTACCGGCCTGAACTACTGAGTTTTCAATGTCCTGTTTGAGAGTATAGAAAGCAGTTTCGCTTCCTTTTTCCAAGGGGAAAAATCGGTAGCACCAGTGGGCGAATACTTGAATAGTGATCCAATTGGGGAGTAATAACAAAGAGACCAAGAGTTCCTTGGGTACTTTTGTCTTGGGGCATTTTGGGAAATTCGTAGGGTCGAAGTCTTTCAGGGTCTGGGATTCACTCCTTTTCCCCCATAACCAAGGATGTTAAGCTAGGAAAAAAGGGACTTTTTTTTCTTTTACTGATATTTTTCTTGGCAGCTTCCAAAACTTACGGGGTTTTCATCATGTTCCTCCTGGGTCTTGCCAAATGGTAACGTTATCTAAATATGCATAAGTTCTAATAAGTTGCCCCTTCCTGAATGGTGAATCCAAATTCGTTGAAAAGCACCCCATTGGTAACCCAAAAGGAATCGGAAACTGATAGAGGCCGTCACTAGCCTGAAACGCTGTGTATGGTTTATCTCATTCCTTATAGGGACGATGATAGGTTCGTAGATCAATTGTGCCAAAATTTTTGTACTGGGGCAATTTTTTTTTCCCGATCATCAATTCGAGGTAGAGGGGGACCCATCAAGAAGTGTAAATTTGTTGATTGTCTCAGAATAGTCGATAAAGCCTGTTTCCTATAATCATCCTTGAAACAACGCCTGTGCACGCCAAGGAGAATTTCTTGTTCTATAATACCCTCCTTCAGCAGCCTCTGAGTTTCTTTTTTCAATGCACATCCTATCTTCATAAGAATAGCCAAAGGGGACTTAGCTGATAGGATGACAATCCGCAGTAAGATTCGCAACGCTTTGGTGGGTCTACCCTTAAAGTGCTGACCAAGACAACGAGAGGAGGCAGTTCACTCATATGTTAAGGTAACACTACCATGAAAATTTGTCCTAACCAAGGATCACATCAGAGCACAGTTGTGGCAGAACAGCTAAATGTACATCTTGATAATCCCTGCCATTAACCTAAGGTTTACCTTACAAAACCCTAACGTCTGAATAGAGAGAGATGTTGATGTTCATGGAAACGGTACCTGATGAGTGATGTACCGTCAAGGAGTGGCGTTTAACTACGTCAAGGTTGATGAAACTCTGAGCTGCCACTGTCAATCAGACCATCTACTTCTGTTCCTTTGATGAACACTTTCACAACTGCCTTTGACAGTGAATTTGGAGCAGCCGCAGAAGTCACTGTTGCTAGAGTCGCATGGTCGGAATGCGTAGAAGCACTAGCTCTTGTTGATGCATTAGCACGACATACTATAGCAAAGTGACCTTTCTTATGTTATTGATGGCACATTGCTTCACGAGCCGGACACTTTGGACGTGGATGTCTTGAAAACCACAAAAGAAACACTTTGTGCCTGCAGCTGCTGTCACTGAAGCAGGTTCCACGGTAACTTCATTAAAAAGAGTCTTGGTCGGGAGTTGCAGCACTTACCACTCGAGAAGGCTGGGTAGTACTTACACTTCAGAATTCTTCTGGGCTGAATCTAATGTTCTTGCCTGGTCAAGGGTAGGGCTAAGTCCAGAGTTTTATTCTCCAATAAACGCTGCCTTATTATTGGTGATTGCAGGCCACTGATAAAAGCATCCCTGATGGACTCCTTCCCAATACTGAGAAGCTGTCACCGCTCGGACGTTACAGTCCTTCCTAATGTTTTCAGTGCTTGAAAGTATTCCTCTAATGATTCACCAATCTGTTGGCGGCGAGTTGCAAGACGATATCGTGCAAAGATTTCATTTGTGGGCTTAATATACTGAGACTTGAGGGCATTGATAGCATCTTCATAGGTATTACACTCAGAAATAACCTCATAGATTTTAGGTGACACAAAGTTGATGAGCAGGCTTAGTTTATCTAGATCTTCCTGAGGAAAGGCCTCAAGAAGTTTTCGAAAGTCTTAAACCAGTGCTTCCATTCCTGAACAGCTGTTGATACACTGGGGTCAGAATCTAGCCCCTCAGGTTTCAGTAAACGCTCCATGTTGCAGTGTAGTCTAGCTCAGAATCGCCACCAGGTAGCCCAGGATATCTGTGTTCAATAAATTGTTGTGATAAAAACACAGGCCTCATTCCTAGGCTTTATTGAACACAGAACCCATGGTACATGTCTGCAACAGAAGAAAATACATCTAATGACTGCTGCTGCAGGACAGGGTGTAAGGCATATGTCCTCAGAAAAGCTATAGCTACTGGCGACATATTTAAGCTTACCATGTAATCTGCATCACGAATGTATCTGTGTAAGAGAGAGACCACACGCCATTTGCTGGGCAATCGCTGTACTATGTTTGTTGTTATTGTAAGGGCCCCTGAGGTGCAGTATTGTGTCCGCTGCGGCCCCCACAAGAGCGGTATCACTACAGTAACATGGTGTGAGGTTTGTTTTTATGTGCGGTTGGGTAGCAATATTTTTTTTCAATATGTGGTGCACGTGGAGAATGATTGGGGAATGGTTGTTAATAGGGTAGGGGTAAAGGGGGTATGTGTTGGGAGGGGTTGGTTGGTGTTATCGTAGATTTTGGGGAAAAGGGTTTTATTTTATAGTTAGATATGTTAATAATGTTTGTAATGTTTTTGTGTATCATAGAAATGGTACATATCATTATTAGGTTTTTGGGTTCTGGAATGTTTTGTTTATATATTTCCATTGTTGGATTGAAGCATATTGTTAGTTAAGTTGATGTGTGTAGATGTGATTGATGGTATGTTGGGTATGTGTGTAGTTTGCGTGGTGACGAGGCGGTGGGTTGAGACTGTACCTTGCTGTTGGTACAGAGGAATTTACATTTGGTTTATGTTTGGGTGACCAATGGATGTTATTGGCGCTTTATTGTAATGAGTTTGAGGTTGTTTGTTATGTGGTTATGTATGTCAAAAATTTTGTAAGGCATACTTGTTTCTTGGTGGTGGAAAACCATTGTATTTGTGTATAAGTGTTATCAATAAAATATAAAAAAAAAAGCTGTGTAGGTGCTAGAACAGGAGTGTGTGGAGAGTGTGGGTGTAGGGGGATATATTTTGGTACAGTAGTGTGTGTAGAGTGTAGCTGTCGGTGGGAAGGTGTTGGTACAGTAGTGTGTGGAGAGTGTGGGTGTAGCTGGGTAGGTGCTATATATTCAAACTTTATTGCCCAATTTTATTTTTAAATTATTATTGCCCTATTTTTTTATTTTTTGTACTCATTGCTCAATCTTATTTTATACCTTTATTTTTATTAACCTACCACTGCCAAATATCCAAGCTTTCATAATCAGCTACAACATAATTGTCCTATCTTAATCAATAATACTTTTAATAACCTGTAAATATTCCATTTTTACCTATTTTAATATCTATTGTATATCATCTTACTATCAAATCACTTACACCCTTCATTTTTTGTTATACTTTATATAAATCTGTATTATACCTTTATATATATTGCAACTATTCCTTAGTGCAATTACAAGTGACAGTCTGGTGCTACTTTATTTTATAATTGAATCATAGGTAATATCTAGTTTTACTTTATTTCATTCTAGTTTAATACATAACCAATACCAAACTCATTGGTGCTACCTTATTTTGTAATTTTATCTTAGTAGATTATATCTAAATTTTTATTTAATTCTAGCTTAATACATAGTCAATACCAATTCCATTATGTTTATTTGTTACTATACTCTATTTGACCAATGTGCATTAGTTATATACTTATCCAAACATCCCCTTACTACAGATATCAGTACTAGAACTCACCACACTATACATGATATAACAAAATTACTATTTAACCTAAATGATGAATGATCACGTCGACCCTGATCTAAACCTATATAATCTAACACCCAATCAAAATTTACTGGAAAGTAACTGCCTCTACTACACAGCATCACAAGCCCACACTGTCCTAAACACTACTAAAAGTATAACAGTTCTTAACTACAATGTCCGATCCTTAAGCAAACACTATGATGACCTCCTTACCCTCCTTGATTCCCTAAAAACAACCTTCACATGTATTGTCCTTACTGAAACCTGGCTTAAGCAGGATACAGTAGATATCTACTCGCTACCAGGATACACAGCAATACACAACTGCAGACCACATCAAGTTGGGGGTGGTATTGCAATCTATTATTCTAATGAAATATCCTGTTGTGACACCACTTGCCATAGTGATGAATATGGAGAATATATTTTTGCTAATTTTACTGCACAAAACCTTAAGACTCCCATGACAATCGGGGCCATTTACCGGATGCCTCATACAAACATTCCAAATTTTAGTGATCAACTAAAAATGCTAATAACAAACAAACAAATGAACAAACACCACCTTATGTTAGCTGGAGACTTCAACATCAACCTTGGCCTACCAGATGACCAGCCAGTAACTGATTTCATCAACAATATGAACAACACACTTCTCATACCAACAATAACTAAACCAACTAGGCTTACTGAGATGAGTGCATCTATAATCGACCATATATGGACCAATATCCTAGCCCCCCTTTAAATCAGGGATAATAACAGACAGCACAGCAGACCACTACCCCACCTTCCTCTTAACAAACATTAGTAAACCGCCCCTAGAATACACCAAAGTTTCATTTAGACTCCATGACCAGGCATCAATAAATAACTTCACAGCAGAGCTAGAGACGGTTGACTGGGCTATAGAATTCTCCAACAACAAGGGTATCGATGATTGGACAGACAATTTTCTTAATAAATTATATAGACTATACAACAAACATTGTCCTATAAAAATGAAACAGATTACGAATAAATGGCTAGGTTGCCTATTGCTAACTAACAGCTTACTAAAATCCATTAACAAGAAACATCAATATGAGAAGCAATATAGACGGGATTCATACATAAAGAGTTTAGTAAACACTATTCATCAGTTCTCACCAAACTAATAAAAAAGCCAAACAATTGTACTACTCCATCAGATTCACTGAAACAAGAGGTGATATAAAAAGACCTGGGAAACACTCTCACAGATTCTGGGCACCCAAAAACTAAAAAAACTAGGGATATTGTCCTAACTAAACCAAATGAAACACCACTACAGCCTATTGATACAGTAAACAAAATAAATGACTTCTTCTCAACCATAGGATCAACTCTTGCCAGTAAAATCCCAGATACCAACGCCCGAGCAAGTGATTACCTAGATGGGAATTTCCCATCCTCCTTCTATCTTGCACCTACTGAGCCCACTGAAGTCACCATGATAATCAAGTCACTTAAAAATAAATCAGGGAATCTGTCTCAAGTCCCACTATTAATATACAAACGAGCCGCTCATGTCCTTTCACATGCTATTTCATTAATTTTTAACAAATCACTAGAAACTAGCACTTTCCCGACACTACTCAAAACAGCAAGGGTTACACCAATACACAAAGGTGGTGACCCCACAGACGTAAACAACTAAACGCCAATATCAAACTTACCGTTGCTATCCAAAATCTTCGAGAAACTTGTGCACAAGAGATTATACTCGTTTATAACGACACAAAGCATAGTCAACCCCTGCCAATTTGGCTTCAGGAAAATAAAAGCACTAACGATGCAATCGTAAAAATGATAGACCTGCTTTACACAGCACTCGAAAATAAGGAATATCCAGTAGGACTTTTTATTGACCTAAGGAAAGCTTTCGACACAGTAAATCATGGCATCCTACTCCACAAACTTGACCACTATGGAATAAGATGTCATGCACTAGCATACTTCAAATCCTACCTCACTAATAGGTACCAGTATGTCACCATTAAAGACACATCCTCCTCGACACGACCCCTTGATACCGGAGTACCACAGGGAAGTGTTCTTGGTCCCCTGCTCTTCCTCTTATACATCAATGATCTTCCCAATGTATCACAACACCTGAAACCAATACTCTTTGCTGACGACACGACTTATGTCATCTCCCAGCCAAATCTTGCCACGCTCAACACCATTGTTAACGACGAATTACTAAAAATATCTACATGGATGACAGCCAATCAACTTACATTCAACACTGATAAGACCTTCTACATTATGTTTGGCAACAGAGCAGGTGATGCACAATTAAACATTAAGATCAACACTACTCCTATTGCTAGACATAATGAGGGCAAATTCCTGGGCCTTCACGTCGACAGTAACCTGAAATTCAGCACTCATATCCAATACATAACAAAGAAAGTGTCCAAAACCGTTGGGATCCTCTCTAAGATATGTTACTATGTACCACAATCAGCCCTACTCACACTATACTATTCACTCATCAATCCCTAGCTCCCATATGCCATTTGTGCTTGGGGTTCAACAGCAATTACCCATCAAAAGCCAATAATAACCCAACAAAAAGCTGCAGTAAGAATTATCACGCAATCCAACGCTAGGCAGCACACCTCCCCACTCTTCAAAGACCTAAACCTACTCACTGTTCAGAACATCCATACTTACTACTCTGCTATCTACATTTATAGAACCATAAATTCCAACTTTGACCCTGAGCTAAAACACTTTCTATACAGTTGTGACAGAACCCATAGACATAATACGAGACACAAACATCTCTTTGACATTCCCCGTGTCCGACTAAATCTATACAAAAATTCAATGCGCATAAAAGGGCCTAAAATCTGGAACTCCCTGCCTGAAAACTCTAGAACTGCAGACACAACCTCCATTTTCAAAAGTACCGTTAAAAAACGTCTTATCTCACTTATGCACCCAACCGGTAGCTAAACACATGAAAAGTACTTTATCTTTCATATATCCACAGCAAAATACACTTATAGATACCTAGATATCTGTGATTCCCCCTAATTTGCACATGACTGTAACCAAAATTCTATTACAACTATTGCTTCAAAATCCTTAAGCTAGTCATAAGTTTGCCCAAGACACTCCAATATAGAAACTGTATTATGCCAATACATCAACTTCACCATTAATATATAAACTAACAGTTAAATTATTCAATGTTTGAACTACAGTATCTCAATTTTGTAAACCTAGTTAATCACTACTATTACCTAACCTTAATATCAGTATATTCATTGTGTCACTATTGAGTAGCATCTATCATAAGACTGTCTGAAATGCCTAGGCATACCTAGGCATATTATTGGCCTTCTAGTAATAATAACTAATTCATAAAATGTATAATAACACATGTACACCCCACTTTGTAATTTTTATCAGAAATAAAGTATCTGTGTGGAGAGTGTGGGTGTAACTGGGTAGGTGTTGGTACAGTAGGGTGTGTAGAGTGTGGCTGTAGGTGGGTAGGTGCTGGAACAGCAGTGTGTGGAGAGTGGGTGTAGGTGGGTAGGTGCTGGAACAGCAGTGTGTGGAGAGTGTGGGTGTAGCTGGATAGGTGTTGGTACAGTAGTGTGTGGAGAGAGTGGGTGTAGGTAGGGACGTGTTGGTACAGTAGTGTGTATAGAGTGTGGCTATATGTGGGTAGGTGCTGAACAACAGTGAATGAAGAGTGTGGCTGTAGCTGGATAGGTGCTGGTACAGTAGTGTGTGTAGAGTGTGGGTGTAGCTGGGTAGGTGGTGGAACAGCAGTGTGTGAAGAGTGTGGGTGTAGGTGGGTAGGTGCTGGTACAGTAGTGTGTGTGGAGTGTGGGTGTAGCTGGGTAGGTGTTGGTACAGTAGTGTGTGTAGAGTGTGGGTGTATGTGGGTAGGTGCTGGAACAGCAGTGTGTGAAGAGTGTGGGTGTAGGTGGGTAGGTGCTGGTACAGTAGTGTGTGTAGAGTGTGGGTGTAGCTGGGTAGGTGTTGGTACAGTAGTGTGTGTGGAGTGTGGGTGTAGGTGGGTAGGTGCTGGTACAGTAGTGTGTGTAGAGTGTGGGTGTAGGTAGGTAGGTGCTGGTACAGTAGTGTGTGCAGAGTGTGGGTGTAGCTGGGTAGGTGCTGTTACAGTAGTGTGTGTAGAGTGTGGGTGTAGTTGGGTAGGTGGTGGAACAGCAGTGTGTGAAGAGTGTGGGTGTAGGTGGGTAGGTGCTGGTACAGTAGTGTGTGTGGAGTGTGGGTGTAGCTGGGTAGGTGTTGGTACAGTAGTGTGTGTAGAGTATGGGTGTATGTGGGTAGGTGCTGGAACAGCAGTGTGTGAAGAGTGTGGGTGTAGGTGGGTAGGTGCTGGTACAGTAGTGTGTGTAGAGTGTGGGTGTAGCTGGGTAGGTGTTGGTACAGTATTGTGTGTGGAGTGTGGGTGTAGGTGGGTAGGTGCTGGTACAGTAGTGTGTGTAGAGTGTGGGTGTAGCTGGGTAGGTGCTGGTACAGTAGTGTGTGTAGAGTGTGGGTGTATGTGGGTAGGTGCTGGAACAGCAGTGTGTGAAGAGTGTGGGTGTAGGTGGGTAGGTGCTGGTACAGTAGTGTGTGTAGAGTGTGGGTGTTGCTGGGTAGGTGTTGGTACAGTAGTGTGTGTGGAGTGTGGGTGTAGCTAGGTAGGTGTTGGTACAGTAGTGTGTGTGGAGTGTGGGTGTAGGTGGGTAGGTGCTGGTACAGAAGTGTGTGTAGAGTGTGGGTGTAGGTGGGTAGGTGCTGGAACAGCAGTGTGTGAAGAGTGTAGTTGTAGGTGGGTAGGTGCTGGTACAGTAGTGTGTGTAGAGTGTGGGTGTAGGTTGGTAGGTGCTGGAACAGCAGTGTGTGAAGAGTGTGGCTGTACGTGGGTAGGTGCTGGTACAGTAGTGTGTGTGGAGTGTGGGTGTAGGTGGGTAGGTGCTGGAACAGTAGTGGCTGTAGGTTGGTAGGTGCTGGTACAGTAGTGTGTGGCTGTAGGTGCTGGTACAGTAGTGTGTGGCTGTAGGTGCTGGTACAGTAGTGTGTGGCTGTAGGTGGGTAGGTGCTGGTACAGTAGTGTGTGGCTGTAGGTGCTGGTACAGTAGTGTGTGCCTGTAGGTGGGTAGGTGCTGGTACAGTAGTGTGTGGCTGTAGGTAGGTAGGTGCTGGTACAGTAGTGTGGCTGTAGGTGGGTAGGTGCTGATACAGTAGTGTGTGGGTGTAGGTGGGTAGGTGCTGATACAGTAGTGTGTGGGTGTAGGTGGGTAGGTGCTGATACAGTAGTGTGTGGGTGTAGGTGGGTAGGTGCTGATACAGTAGTGTGTGGGTGTAGGTGGGTAGGTGCTGATACAGTAGTGTGTGGGTGTAGGTGGGTAGGTGCTGGTACAGTAGTGTGAGGAAAGATGTATTTTGAGTTTTTTTTCAATTTCCTTTATGGCTTTTAGTTCTTCCTGTGATTCTTTATCCTGTAAGTTTCCTTCAGGTTAAGTTCGATATTTGCAATTTCATTGACCAGTGTCTCTCTACGTATTTCAGATATATTGGCCCCTCTCAGCAGCTCTGTGACTCTTCGCCTTCGTCTGTAAAGAAAGTCTCTCTCTCTTTCTAGTTTACATCTTCTTTTTCTTAATGGAATGTGTCTTGAGCAGATCTCAAGAACAGCAGAGTTTATTTTCTCTTGGACACTAGGTACCTACCCACTTACACCCACACTCTCTACACACTACTTTACAAGTACTTACCCACTTAAACCCACACTCTCTACACACTACTTTACAAGTACCTACCCACTTACACCCACACTCTCTACACACTAATGTACCAGCACTTTCTCACTTACCACCTTCTCTCCTCCTCCTCCTTCGCTGTTGCCTCTCCTCCCACTCACCTGCTGCTCCCTCTTCTCCCACTCACCTGTTGCTCCCTCTCATCCCACTCACCTGCTACTCCCTCTCCTCCCACTCATTTGCTGCTCCTTTCCTCCCACTCACCTGCTGCTCCCCCGCCACCCACTCACATGCTGCTGCTCCCTCTCCTCCCACTCACCTGCTGCTGCCTTTCCTCCCACTCAACTGCTGCTCCCTCTCTTCCCACTCACCCGCTGCTGACTCTCCTCCCACTCACCTGCTGCTGACTCTCCTCCCACTCACCTGCTACTCCCTCTCCTCCCACTCATCTGCTGCTCCTTTCCTCCCACTCACCTGCTGCTCCCCCTCCACCCACTCACATGCTGCTGCTCCCTCTCCTCAAACTCACCTGCTGCTGCCTCTCCTCCCACTCACATGCTGCTCCCTCTCCTCCCACTCACGTACTGCTACCTCTCCTCCCACTTACCTTCTGCTCCCTCTCCTCCCACTCACCTGCTGCTCCCTCTCCTCCCACTCACCTGCTGCTCCCTCTCCTCCCACTCACCTGCTGCTGCTTCTCCTCACACTCACCTGCTGCTCTCTCTCCTCCCATTCACTAGCTGCTGCTTCTCCTCCCACTCACCTCCTGCTCCCTCTCCTCCCACTCACCTGCTGCTCCCTCTCCTCACACTCATCTGCTGCTGCCTCTCCTCCCACTCACCTGCTGCTTTCTCTCTTCCCACTTACCTGCTGTTGCCTCTCCTCCCACTCATCTGCTGCTCCCTCTCCTCCCACTCACCTTCTGCTTAGTCTCCACCCACTCACCTGCTGCTCCCTCTCCTCCCACTCACCTTCTACTCTCTCTCCTCCCACTCACTTGCTGCTCACTCTCCTCCCACTCACCTGCTGCTCCCTCTCCTCCCACTCACCTGCTGCTGACTCTCTTCCTACTCACCTGCTGTTCCCTCTCCTCCCACTCACCTGCTGCTCCCTCTCCCACTCACCTGCTGCTCCCTCTCCTCCCACTCACCTGCTGCTCTCTTTCCTCCCACTCACCTGCTGCTTCCTCTCCTCCCACTCACCTGATGCTGCCTCTCCTCCCACTCACCTGCTGCTCCTTCTCCTCCCACTCGCCTGCTGCTCCCTCTTCTCCCACTCACCTATTGTTCCCTCTCCTCCCACTCACCTGCTGCTCCCTCTCCTCCCACTCACCTGCTGTTGCCTCTCCTCTCACCCACCTGCTGCTCCCTCTCCTCCCACTAACCTGCTGCTCCCTCTCCACCCACTCACCTGCTGCTCCCTCTCCTCCCACTCACCTGCTGCTCCCTCTCCTCTATCTCACCTGCTGCTCTCTCTTCTCCCACTCACCTGCTGCTCCCTCTCCTCCCACTCACCTGCTTCTCCCTCTCTTCCCACTCACCTGCTGCTCCCTCTCCTCCCACTCACCTGCTTCTCCCTCTCTTCCCACTCACCTGCTGCTCCCTCTCCTCCCACTCACCTGCTTCTCCCTCTCTTCCCACTCACATGCTGCTCCCTCTCCTCCCACTCCCCTGCTGCTCCCTCTCCTCCCACTCACTTTTGGTGTTATTATCTTCGACACAAAGAGTAAACTGAAATGTGTAAATAATTTTAATGCCACAAAATTAATGCCTCGCGCAATGGTGATCCCATCTTTTCAAAATAATGGGGAACCCATCACTTCAGTGTAATTGAGAATCTATCACTTCAGTGTAATGGAGAACTCATTACTTCATTGTAATCGGGAACGCATCACTTCAGTGTAATGGGGAATCCATCACTTCAGTGTATGGGGAACCCATCACTTCAGTGAACCCAACACTTCAGTGTAACGGTGAACCCAACACTTCAGTGTAATGGGTAACCATCACTTCAGTGTAATGATTAACCCATCACTTCAGAGTAATGAGAAACACATCACTTCAGTATAATGGGGAACCCGTCACTTCAGTGTAATGGTGAACACAACACTTCAGTGTAATGGGGAATCAACCACTTCAGTGTAATGGTGAACCCAACACTTCAGTGTAATCGGGAACCCATCACTTCAGTGTAATTGGGAACCCATCACTTCAGTTAATTGGGGAACCCATCACTTCAGTTTAATGGGGAACCCATTACTTCAGTGTAATGGGGAACCTATCACTTCAGTGTAATATGAAACCCATTTCTTTAGT
>WNWK01035590.1:0-19674 GCA_009830355.1 Cherax destructor | reverse complement strand
AAGACTAATTTAAGATTATTAAGGCAATAACAGTATGAGTAATTTTATACATATTGTCACTTAGGTGAGTGTAATTTTAAATTTAGGCATTTACAATGAAAACAAGATAATTGAATATTCTATTAATTCATGTTATATGACTTTAATAAGTTATAGAGGAATTACAGTTTTAATTATTAACCTAAAGCAGATTAACGTTTGAGAGGATTACAGATATTAAGAGTAGGTATATATTGGTTATAATGTTTTACCTATGTTCATGATATTGAGCAAATACATGTATAGTTTCAACAGATGTATTTATGATGAGCTGGGATAGGTTAAGGAGATAAGTTGTTTTTTCATGGTAGTTTTGAAAATGCTATCTGAGTCATTGGTTCTGGAGATTTCTGGCAGAGAGTTCCATGTTTTGGTCCGTTTGATGTACATTGAATTTTTGAAGAGATTTAGCCTGACACGGGGAATCTCATATAGATTTTTATGCCTAGTATTATGTCTATGGATCCTATTGGAACTGTCAAGAAAGCGCCTAGGTCGGAGTGGATATCAGATTGGAGGGAGAGAGTATGGAGGAGGTGAATGTATTCAGATATTTGGGAGTGGACATGAGGTGAATCATAGAATTGATGAGGGGAAAAGGGTGAGTGGAGCACTTCGGAGTCTGTGGAGACAAAGAACTTTGTCCATGGAAGTTAAGAGGGGAAGGTATGAGAATATAGTTATACCAACACTCTTATATGGGTGTGAAGCATGGGTCATGAATGTTGCAACGAGGAGAAGGCTGGAGGCAGTGGAGATGTCATGTCTGAGGTCAATGTGTGGTGTGAATATAATGCAGAGAATTCGGAGTTTGGAAATTAGGAGGAGGTGCGGGATTACCAAAACTATTATCCAGAGGGCTGAGGAGGGGTTGTTGAGGTGGTTCGGACATGTAGAGAGAATGGAACGAAACAGAATGACCTCGAGAGTGTATAAATCTGTAGTGGAGGGAAGGCGTGGTAGGGGTCGGACTAGGAAAGGTTGGAGGGAGGGGGTAAAAGAGGTTTTGTGTGCGAGGGGCTTGGATTTCCAGCAAGCATGCGTGTGCGTATTTGATAGGAGTGAATGGAGACAAATGGTTTTTAATACTTGACGTGCTTTTGGAGTGTGAGCAAAGTAACATTTATGAAGGGATTCAGATAAACCGGCAGGCCGGACTTGAGGCCTGGAGATGGGAAGTAAAGTGTCTGCACTCTGAAGGAGGGGTGTAGTGTAAAGCACCTCTCTGGCAAGACAGTGATGGAGTGAATGATGACGAAAGTTTTTCTTTTTCGGGCCACCCTGCCTTGGTGGGAATCGGCCGATGTGTTAATAATAATAAATAAATATATATATATATATATATATATATATATATATATATATATATATATATATATATATATATATATATATATATATATATATATATATATATATATATATATATGTCGTGCCGATTAGATAAATCTGGTCAATTAGCAAGAACTCATCTAAAATTAAGTCCTTTCTAAAATTTTCTCTTATACGTTTAAAGATAAGTTTTTTTCATTTATGTTGATGTAAGAATTTATAATTTTGTACCAAGAGAAACTTTGAAAACTTACCTAACCTTATTACAACAAGCGCAATTTAATTTAGCCTAACCCAACTAAATATATTTTAGATACGTTAACATTAATTTAATAATAAACAAACACAATGAAATATATTTTTTCGTCATGTTCAGAATGATCTTTGCGAAAATATTGCATACACAAATTTTCACTTGTCTTATATGGCAAGGTGAGCGTTGCTATTTAAGCCAAAATAGCAAGTTTTACCTAATCGGCACGACATATATATATATATATATATATATATATATATATTTTTTTTTTTTTAAATAGGATGGGGTCCACCTCTAGTGCAAATTGTGGGACCCATAGCCTCGGAGAAGTGGATAAAAAGGCTTCAAGGAAGAATATTTGGATTTCTTCCTGAAGCCATTTGAATATTCCACTTCTCCTACCACCCCATCTTATATACACACATACATACATATAAATGCTTTATTAATTGACAGATTATATTTATAGAAAACACAAACATGAACATGAATACAATGGTACAATATGTCAAAGATTATGAATCTCCTCCAGTCAAGATGCTGTCTCAATGTTGAAACCAACTCAGCTCGGTTTTGGTGTTCAACAAGGCTGTGAAGCAGCTGCCCATGCAGCACGAGTATACATCAACAACATGTCCAATGAAAAAGCTTTGATCAAATTGGACTTTGCCAATGCTTTCAACTCAGTCAGAAGGGATGCTGCTCTCCAAGCAGTTTCTAGGCACTTTCCTTACCTCTATCCCTTCATAGAATCGTGTTATAGTGTGGCTTCTAAACTATTGTTTGGGGACCATGAAATTGACTCGTGTGAGGGTGTGCAACAGGGAAACCCTCTCGCCCCCTTTCTATTCTGTCTAGTCATCAAGGAAGTCACAGAAGCGCTGTCCAGTGAGCTCAATATCTGGTTCTTGGATGATGGCACCCTAGCTGGCACTACAGAATCTCTCCTAGGGGACATCAGGAAAATTAAAGATATGGCAGAGAGCCTGGGCCTATCTTTAAACCCCACCAAATGTGAAATAGTTTCCACCATTCCACAGATGATCCAGAACATTAAGGCTGTTTTACCAGGGGCACGAGCCATTGATCCAGGCAACAGCACTCTCCTTGGTGCTCCACTTGGGCCCAATGCCATCGATCTGGTCCTGGAAAAAAAAATCTCAGACCTCAGGACGATGGAAGGTAGGATGAAAGACATCGATACACATGATGCCTTCTACCTACTCACCAGGTGCCTGTCAATCCCAAAACTTACATACTTCCTGAGAAGCTCCCCAGCCTTCAGCAGTCCGAAACTCAAGGAATATGACTCTCTCCTTAAGACCATGCTAGAGAGTGTATTGAATCTTTCACTCGAAGATGGACAGTGGTTGCAAGCCTCACTTCCAGTCAGGCTTGGGGGGCTGGGAGTACGCAAATCCTCCCAGATTGCCCTACCAGCTTTCTTATCCTCTTCCATAGCATCAAATGAGCTAATAAAACAAATTCTTCCAGACAACCTCAGTGATTCAGCAGGAATACACGACCCTAGCTACATCAGTGCCATCACTGAATGGGAGACTCTTGCTGCTCCAACACCAAAACCTAGTGAAGAACTGGCCTACAAACAGTCAAGCTGGGACGGCCCCATCACTGAAAAGATACTTGCCAATATGCTTAGGACTGTAACATCAGACAGGGAGACTGCCCGTCTCCTAGCTGTGAGTGCAAATCACTCTGGGGACTTCCTCCAAACAGTTCCCATTTCGGCAATGGGAACACGCCTCGACCCTAAGACCCTTCGTATTGCAGTGGCTCTGCGCCTTGCTGCCCCTATTCACACGGAATATACGTGTATTTGCGGTGATGCGCAAGCCGACCAATATGGTCTACATGGTCTTAACTGTTCCAAAACCAAGGGCTGGCATGCAAGACACAATGAAGTCAACAACATCATAAAGAGAACCCTTGCTACAGCTGGATGCCCAGCCGAGAGACAGCCTCGATCACTAGTAACCAACAATACCCACAACCCAGCAAACCGCCCCGACGGGATCACCATCTATCCTTGGAAGAATGGCAAGCTCTTAGCATGGGACTATACCTGTGTGTCGACACTGGCTGACACCTACATCCATCACAGTGTCGGGCGACAGGGAGGAGCTGCTTACCACAGGGAGGAGTACAAGATCGGCAAGTACAGGGACATAAGCCAACAGTATCAATTTGTCCCAGTGGGATCAGAGACCTTGGGATCATGGGGAAAAAATGCAACACGTTTCCTTAAAGAACTGGGTTCCAGACTCATCGACACCACCAGGGACCCAAGGGCAGCCACTTTCATGTTCCAGCGCCTCATTGTGACCATCCAGAGGGGAAATGCATGCTGTGTACTGGGCTCACGTCCGGCTTTGGAGGAGCTGGAAGAGATTCATAATCTTTGATATATTGTACCAATGTATTCATGATCATGTTTTGTGTTTTCCGTCAATCTATTCTGTCTATTAATAAAGCACTCATTCAATATATATAGGGAGTGGTAGGAGAAGAAAATATTCTAACAGCTCCGGGGAGAACCTTGAGTTTTCCCTGAGGTACGTTTATTGTCTTCTCTGAGGATGAGGGTCCCCAGCAAGTTCTAGAGGTGGTACCTCCTTATATATATATATATATATATATATATATATATATATGTCGTGCCGATTAGGTAAAACTGGTCAATTAGCAAGAACTCATATAAAAATAAGGCCTTTCTAAAATTTTCTCTTATACGTTTTTTTCATTTATGTTAATGTAAGAATTTATAATTTTGTACCAAGAGAAACTTTGAAAACCTACCTAACCTTATTACAACAAGCGCAATTTAATTTAGCCTAACCCAACTAAATATATTTTAGATACGTTAACATTAATTTAATAATAAACAAACACAAAGAAATATATTTTTTTCGTTATGTTCAGAATGATTTTGGCGAAATTATTGCATACACAAATTTTCACTTGTCTTATCTGGCAAGGTGAGCGTTGCTATTTAAGCCAAAATGGCAAGTTTTACCTAATCGGCACGACATATATATATATATATATATATATATATATATATGTCATACAATATAATAAAACTTATTATTATTATTAAATATGTTGAAGCTCAATTGTGCCTTAAAGACAAGTGACAACATTTGTATGCAATAATTTCGTCCAAAATCATTCTGAAGCATAACAAAAAAATATATATCTATGTGTTCGTTTAATATTAATTAATGTTAATTGCATCATAAATTATACTTTAGTGTAATCAGGAAATCTAAATTCGCTTTGTTGTATACAGAAGGTAAAGGAAGCTTTCAAGTTTCTCTTGGTAAAAACTAAAAAATTTTTACATTAACAATAAATGAAAAAAATAACCTTTAAACGTATAGAAAATGGTCAGAACACTAATTTTAAATGAGTTCTTGCTAATTGACCAGTTTTACCTAATCGGCACGATATATATATATATATATATATATATATATATATATATATATATATATGTTGAAGTGAATTGGGTGCAGCTTTACAAGCCAGCAAGCTGTACCAACATGTTGTAGTGAATTCTTGGGCTCAGCTGTACAAGCCAGCAAGATGTACCAGCATTCTGTAGTGAATTGTTGTGTGCAGGTGTACAAGTCATTCCTAGAGAATGGAGTGGATAATACTTCATGCTGCTCTGCGAAGGTTGTAATAACTATGAGATTAATGGATAAAGTTGACATCCATGTAAAGTTTACTCACCTTTCCGGGAAATAATCCAAGAAATGCCCTAACATTTCACAGAAACTTCTTGTCCTGTATCACCAGAAGGTAAAGAGAAGCCTGATAGTTTAACTATTACAAAGGAAAAACTACGAGAATAATATCAAGTGTGATATTCCCTTAGTAGGGTTACCAATAAATCCGAAAGACAGGGAAAACAATGGAGTAGTAGAATTAATGGTCAGATACCACTGAATTTTTGAGAAACTAAGAAACCTGAAAACAAAGGATTTAAGGGATTATACAGCAGGTACTGTAATGTCAAGCGAGGCAAAAGTAATTGTGGGAGTATGATCACAATAACTGAACAATTATGCACATGTTGGAAACTGTGGCAGAGAGAGTAAGAAGAAAAGTGAAGCTCTCAGTATGAGAATATTTCAAGCAGAAAAACTTGGACCCCATGGAAGACGTTAAACATGGATAGCAGTAATGAAGAAATGCTTGAGCCAAGATGTTATGGAAATAACAAGAGTGAAGAGATCGTAAAAAGAGAGATTATACTTATACCAGAATACTTAAAGTAAATTATGTCCTGGAAAGTTCATCAACTAGTATGGTATCGCGATGGTTAAGTCTTAATGCTCCAGATGAAGCCTCTGTCTGCCAGTTATCCTGGAACATACGGGCAGATTATTGCCTCGTATAATTTTCTTTGATTGCCCTTCATCCCGCCCCTGGCTTTTATAAGAAAGTATTGCTAACATCATTAAACAAATAGCTAAACCACACGAGATAGATTTGGTTTGTTACAGGCAATCTTACCTAAATTTAAATTCTATGAAGCGATGTATATATTTCTTATCTATGCAGTTTTCATTTCTGCAATTAATTTGTCAACTAATTTTAAATACATATTATAGATTCCCTCTTGACAGGAAGTTCCTGTTTCCCATTGGTTAATTTATTGCTTGATGTTAAGGGTTCCTGGTAGCAAACAAGAGGCAATCTTGTTTGGGGTCTGTATATACAATAAGGAACATTTTCTCACATTCAACAAGATTTATGGTACTCTAACACTTCTTGCAGAACACACTTTGTGCTCAATACCACTGATTCAATTAGTTCAATAAATGGTTACAAGAGAACATTATCTGTGTTATCCAGTGGCCAGGAAACAGAATTCACCTAAATTCCTTCAAAAGTTTTTCAAATGACTTGAAAGCGAAGTAACATTCTAAGCGCATTTCAGTGTCGCTCTTGACCAAGGAGACAGAAAGATATGAATTTAAGAAATGTACTTTATAAAAAAATATTCCATACTTAACCACATGCAATTGATAATCAAATGAGATAGAAAACGTGACTAAATATTAGAGAGAAATTTGTTTTTGTTTACCCTATTTACTATCTTACTAGAAATTTGGCTGTGGTTCAACATCATCATATAATAACATACAAAAAATTGGATTAATGAATAAAATTAAAATTACATCTACATGTTTAGCTAAAAAAATTCCATAGATTCAAACTTATTTCTCCTTAGTACCATAATATTGGTAATGTTTCAGATTCCTGACTCCCGTCTTCCTGTACATCCCTCTGGATTTGGAATCTTGTTTAGTCAATTGGCCCTTGTGGTACATTATTTTGAACCAACTCCGGCAGAAAGACATTGTTCAAGTTACTTATAGTACACAAAACATAACGTGAGCACTCTAGTGACAACTCACTATAGTGAAGGATATTAGTATTACTGAGGATGCCACGGTTCACAGAGCAATTGGTTTTACTTACATAATGGAGAAATAAATACCACAACCTACACTTGAGGGCTGGACAGTAACTGTTCATTAGAGATAAGTGTTGCCATAGCTTTTTGACACCAAGCCTTGAATTTATTTATTATTCCCATGGGAGGATAATTAGATGTATATTGACCTCTGTGCGATCCGAGAAAAGTGCCTCAGTGCAGGCTATTAGAATAGTGTAGAGAGCAGCATAAACTGATTATGTATTTAAATATTAGGGGTGAAAATTTGAAGGTACTAAGAAAATCCATTCACGAGTCATTATGTGGAAACTAATATCAACTATTTTTTAACAAAAATGGTAAATTGGACATACTCAGCACAAATCTAATTCAAGTCTTTCAAAGAGCGAAAGAGACCAGTGTAGTGAAATACACAAGAACGATAAGCATGAAGCAGCTCAGAAATTGTATTATCAAGTTATCAGGATAGAAGGGTTAAATATAATTAGATGAGATATTCAGAAATTATTACTTGAAAATCAGCATTTCATTTTTTTCCGATTTCTTCCAAAAAAAAAAAAAGCAAATCGGGTCCTATACAGGTCTAAATCAGTCCAAACTTTCCTCTAAGTAAGACTGACCACCTTATAAGAAACTAAGTATAGTAAATATACATTATGTTGACTTAGGAAGACTAAATTAACCAAACACTGCGACGTATGTATTATCAGAAGAGACTATCTACTTTTTTTCACAGTAGCCATTTTATTAATTAATAAATTGATAAATGATAACAAACACAACCTAACATCAATAGATTGTTGACTTTAAGGAAAACACATCAGCACTAAAACGCTTAAAGGTGACTAGAAGATGTATTTACCAGTTATTGCAAAGAATACAACAAAATTTGTGACTACTGAGCCTAAACCTGTGAAACTTTTCATACATTCCGTACAATGAATTAACCAATAAAGACTGAGGCAGTTCACAATTTTTATATATTAAGGATAGCGCTAAAACCGTAGGGGCCATTATACCGCCTGTGAATGGAATTCATTCATATTCAATCCCAAAAAAAAAAAATAAGATAAATCTACTTCCTTGGATTAAGAGTTTCTCACAACATTAAAGGCAAAATAAAACAATAATGAAAAATAATACTATTCTATTTCTAGATTAAAAATGTCAAAATGGCAACTACACATTCCATCAAATATACCAACCTCTTCTAAGTCTGATTTACAACTGTTGAAAGTTTAAAATAGATTAGAGAAACATTTCTCTAGTTTTTTCACATAAACCAAATTTTGTGCACGGGACACACACATGTAAATTGTCCCATGAATTCTACCAAACATATATTAAACTAGCGTTGTTAATTTAAAGCCGATCGAATAAAGCGTTCTCGAGTAATAAACAAAAAATTTCGAGCAAGCGAAAAAACTTTGTTGAGAATATTCTGAAAATAGGAAAGTCGCCAATAGTTAAACTTAAAAGGGCCATAAAAACGCAATTTTTTTACAACTATTCTATATGAAATTTTCTATTATCCTAATTTTAGCTTAAAAAAAAAGTTTGATAAAATTGACAAATAAAATTGGCAAATTAACATCCCAAAGTACTTATAAATACGATACACTAGCACTTCAGGTTTGAAGCCGATCAGAAGAAGCATTCTATAGTTATTACATGGAAAACAATTTACTTAATAAAATTGACAAATTGAAATATACACAGGTGTTTTAATAATGGCACCAAAGACAAAAATTTAAAGCTGATCAGAAAAGTCATCCTCCAGTATTTGATTTGACTCCAACGATTATAAATTTATAAAAATGTTGAGAGAATTATCGACAATATGTTAGGTAAAAGGACACAAGTCCAACTAATGTGACACATTATTGTGGCAACATTTCGCTCTCCAGGAGCTTTATCAAGCTTGATAAACCCATGGGAGAGCGAAACGTTGCCACAATAAAATGTCACATTAGTTGCACTTGTGTCCTTTTACCTAAGAGATAATAAATTTCTTAACAATTTCAGTAAAATTTAAAATCTGCGTCCACTCAAACTAAACTACAGAATGCATCGTCAATTATATTTTGAAGCTAATCGGATAAAAATTCTTTACTGAATGAAAAAAAAAATATTATATATTCAATAAATGTGGCACATTGTGATTCATGGCGCCCAACAGCAGCGTCAGATTAGTCATTCTTCAGTTATGGCATAGATTCCAACGATTCCAAGTTTTTGTTACTATCTTACTTCATCAATAAATTTGCCTGTAGGCAAATACATAACTTATTGGACACTACCTGGCACTAAGATGCCTCAGCCATTAAATACTGAAGCCGTTCAGAACAGGTAAACTGAAATATACTTAACTTTTTTAAAAGAGAATAAAAATTTCCTACTATTTTGGACATAAAATGGTCATATCTACATCTACTAATTTGGACTTCACTCTCCACCGTCGCTGAATTACGAGGACATTTTTTGGAATATTTTAATTTATGTCACTGAGAGTTTTGGAAGTTATCCAAACTATTACAGAATCATGAGAAGGGGTTCAGCAGCCATGGTCACTGGGCACAGAAATACGTCAATTGTTCCAAAACTCTCACTCTTCTTGCCGTATTCGAACACTGAAAATCTGAAGTCGATTGGACGAATCGTTCTCCATTTATGAGCGTAATGAAATGGAGACACTCAAGTATATATTTTATATAAGATGTGTTATTTAACATGATAAAACATTTCAGTTGGTAGTTTAATTTATCCTATACATTTTCACCATCTATTACCCATTTGTGGAACCATTTTTCAGATTATTTGTTGATTCTGTTAGCTTAATTATGTAATCATTATTCATTTACAAATAAGTTCATTGCTACTAGGTTCCCCAAACTTATAATTATACAAAAAATAGGAATAAATTTTCGCACTATTCTTCATTCTTTGGTTGAATGTCTAGTTTAGTTGGGTTATAAATGAGATTTCTAAGCCCCCTCCAACCTCTCCCTCCGACCTCTCTCTCATCACCCCTCTTCCTACCCCCACCAGCTCTCCTCCCCCACCTCTCTTCACATCAACCCTTCCCACCAACACCCCTCCTGCTGCCGCTACGGCCACCCCTCCCCCCACCTCATCCCTTACCAAAGCTTCCACTTCCTCTGCATCCACCTTCGCCCACTCCTCATCCACCACATCCAAGACTTCATCCAGGTCTAACTCCACCTCCTCCAGACAAAATTCACTCAATCCTAAACCTGCCCCAAATTCTAGCAGACAGACCAAAGAACATAAAAGCAGATCCATATCTTCCTCCCCCTCTAGGAAGCGGGTCCGTAACACCCACAAACACACATCCACCGATGGCACCCCTATCATGGGCTTTAATCTGAACTCCTCCCCAGACATTAACTTTGCTAAGACGAAACCAGTTCAACGTACGGTCTTACTTTATAATTAGACACCTACTGGCCGAACTCCTTGAAGCAGAGAGGCCAGATATTGTCTTACTGAACAGCACCTGCCTCAAAGCCCCTCAACGTATCCGTCATTATGGTTATACTGCACTACAGTCCCCCTACGATCCCCACGATGGGGTTGCTATCCTTGTCAAATCCAACATAAAACATGAGTTTCTCCCAATCCCTTTTATTCACCAACACTGTCTTGCGGTCAGAATACACACCCACCTTGGCCCCTTCATCTTCTTCACTACCTATGCTCGCCCAAACACTATTCTCAACATACACGACCTTTCCTTAGTCTTCAACTACACCAACACACCAACATACCTACTAGCTGACATGAATGCCAAACACAACGCCTCTCATCACACAAGTAACAACCAACTTGGTCACCAATTACTCAACTTCACAAACCATAAACACCTAATTAACCTCGGCCCAGACTTCAACACCTTCTACAACCACATGGGCCAAGGCAAACCCGATATCATTCTGGCAAACCGAGCTAGCTCTCTCTTCCAACACTACATCTCACCTGGCCCTATCACAGGCTCTGATCACATCCCAGTCATCTTACACATCTCTTCCAACCCTATCCTCATCCCAGCCAGACCTTCCTTCTCCTACAAGAACGCCGACTGGGATGCTTTCAAACAACACATAGATAATACTAACCTCACCTATGACTACAACAACAAACCTATCTCTGTCATTGACACTCAACTTGATCTCATCCAAGACACCATTACACAAGCAGCCAACTCCGCAATACCAAAGAAAACTCACACCACTCGTTATTCGTTCAAACCCTCAATCAGAACAAGAAGATTAATTATCTGCTACCACAACCGCTTCCTCTACAACACACATAGATTTAATCAAGTCCGATTAGATCTCACTTACCTCAGAAACAACATTCTACACAGTCTAGACCAAGACCACAACTCTCATTGGTCACAGCTCATACTACAAGCAGACAAACAGCGAATTAAAAGCTCCAAAGCCTTCTGGAACTTTATCAAAAAAATCAGAGGTACCACTCCCACCAACAAATTCAAACACATCACCCACAACAACACACACATCTCAGACCCGCAGGCTGCTACAAACATCTTCAAACACATCTGGGAGAACATCTTCCACCCTCACCCACCCCACCCTAACGCCATCCAACACATTCAGAACATAGAACACTGGAACACTACAAACACACACGAAACAACACAAGACAGCCACATCCATCTGGACTCCCTTACCTCCTCCCAAGAACTCGACACTCCTTTCACCAACACAGACATTAAAACTCTCCTCAGACACCTTCCTCCCGGTGCCTCTGGCCTAAACCATATTATCCTAAAACACCTTCCTGACTCTATCATTACTTCCTACACAAACCTCCTCAATGCCTCCCTTGCTTCTGGTTACTTCCCTTCACTCTTCAAAGCTGCTACCGCTATCCTCCTTCCCAAACCCAATAAAGACCACTCTGACCCTAGAAACTATCGCCCTATCAGCCTCCTCGAAACATTAGGTAAACTCTTTGAAAAACTCATCAACCATCGTCTTCGCAGATACCTGGAACACAACTCACTTCTTTCTAAAGGCCAGTTTGGCTTCAGAACTCACAGATCTACACAGGATGCCATTAACATCATCTACATCCACATAAACACAAAACAAAGAAACAGGACAGCCCTGGTTGCAAAAGACGTTGAAAAAGCTTTTGACACTGTCTGGCATGTAGGGCTCAAACACAAACTCTGCACTAACTTTAACCTGCCTCTCACTACTCGTAAATTCCTCTGCAACTTCCTTGACGACCGCACCATGAGAATCAAATTCCAAGGCTGCTACTCTGACTACTTCACACTAAATGCTGGAGTACCCCAGGGATCTGTCCTCTCCCTACCCTCACATTTTATACACTAACGACATTCCAACACCTGTATACCACAACTCCATCACACTAGCCTATGCAGACGACATTACACAACTCACCACTCACGCCAATATAGATACACTCTCACACAAAACACAGAATGAGGTCGACAGGATTGCCTTCTGGGAACAAAAATGGAGGATCAAAACCAATGCAGCTAAATCCAGCATTACACATTTTAACTATAGGAAACGTGATCCTCCATTACCTGTCGAGCTCAGAACAGCTGACACCCGCACCTACATCCCCATCACACAATCTGTCACAGTCCTTGGCATTAATCTTGACTACCTTCTTTGCTTACACAGACACATTCACTCAAAGCATGCAGTAGCCAGCAAGGCCCTTGCGGGCCTCTACAAGCTGCAACATGCCTCCCAACACACCAAACTACACCTCTATAAATCCCTAATACGCCCTCTGATAACTTACTCTCCTCTAGCCCTCTCTCTTGCAGCCAAAACAAACTTACTTAAACTGCAGCGTGTCCAGAACAAGGCTCTGCGCTGGGTGCTTGATGTCAGATGGGAGGACTTCGCCACAAGCGAGTCTCTCCATGCCCAGTTAGACATCCCTGCGCTGAATCTGTACTGGATTGACAAACTTGAGACACGACATGACTACTGGACCTCTCTCCTTGACGAAGACATTCGTAGACCCACAAACCAACACAACCTTTTCTATTCCTTGTATGAACCTGCTCCTAACCCTATTTACAAATAACCTTTTGATTCTATGTCAGGTACCTTGAGCTGTTCGCCCCACTGACCCACTTTCGCCTTAGCTGCTGGGTTAAGCCCTGGCTCAACTTCTACATTCCTCTCCTTCGGCTGTCCCGTCCTCCCCGCTCACCCCACTGGAGTCTCACCAACAGGAGAGCCTGCTATACCTGTTCTCAAGTCTGCCCCACGATCGCCTTAGCTGCTGGGTTAAGCCCTGGCTCTATTTCTACGACTAAGAAGACTCCTCTCCAGCGCTATTCTTCGTCTGTACCGTCTTCCCCGCTCATCCCATTGGGACCTTACCTGAACTTATTCGATTCGATTCTTTTTGTTAGTGTGACTTTGTATATGGTCCAAGTCGGACCGAAACGTCGTCGTAAGCTCCTCTCTGCTATATGCAGGTTATTTGTGTAATGACAGCTCGTTATTGTGTCACTTCCTCTTCAGTTACATTAATTCAAAAGACTAATTAATACAATAGAATGTTACTTTTTCTTGTTAATCAATGCAAATGTAATCAATCACTCGTGACAAATTTATATAAGTTAGCAAGTAACAGAGGCGAAAACTCCCTTCAACTTACATTTACAAATAACGTTGCTGAAGAGAGTTTCAACCAAATTAAGTTTCCAAGAATCAGTACAGGTTACAGAGCAAACCTTTATTTACAATGGTCAACGTTTCGCTGTGTTCTTCAACGTCTCTTCCTCGCTACTGACTCACGAAATTGCACTGTCCTGGTGTTTTACGATTCCTTGGCCATGGGTTCCAGTCCCACCTGTTCCATGGTGTCTTCCTCACTACTGACTCCAGTTTGTATTTGGATAGAAACTTTATAATTTAACCAAATAAGTCATGAATATTGTTGCTAGATAAGCGAGTAACAAGAATATAAACACTGCCTCAAGACAATGGCACAGTGACACTGAAATATGTTCAAGGTAAATGCCGCGTGAAGACAATGTAAATTTGAAAGAACATAAGAAAGGAGGAGCACTGCCACAGGCCTACTGGCCCATGCTTGGCACGTCCTTGTCAAACTCAAACCCACTAATAAAAATATTCACTAACGATGATCTCTCTACAGTCAGAGGGAAAGTTACTGAAGTTCCAGACATAGAAAAGAAGAGAGTGATCATAAATAAATAAAGTATTGAACCAAAACTTAAAAACCTTATTCAATATCCTGACGAGACCAAGAAACCAATGTAATAAACAAAACTAGTATTAACCCAAAACGTTTTTTATGCAAAGTAAACTTAAGACAATGTTGGGTCTGTGTTTAAGGTATATGGAACTTATGATAAACCTGAATGACATATTTGAAGACATTGTGTAATTGTGTTCAGTGAAATATTAAATATACTAAAGTATGACAGCACAACATAATATAATCTTGTGCAACACTCCCGAGTATCTTGTGCAACACTCTGGATCTTGCACACTCTGGTATCTTGTGCAACACTCTGGTATCTTGTGCAACACTCTGGTATCTTGTCAACACCGGTATCTTGTCAACACTCTGGTTCTTGTGCAACACTCTGGTATCTTGTGCAACACTCTGGTATCTTGTGCAACACTCGGGTATCTTTGAATTGCGTGAAACTTTCTTGTAAACCAGTGAACCTTCCCTCAGGTCCAAACACCAGAGACGTGCTGTTGCAAATGTTGCACATGTGTCTAATTCATCACACCATGTGCCAATTAGCCAACTAGGCCAGTATTTTGATCTACCACAGCTGGTGCTCCGTCTTTTTCAATACTAAAAGTTTATTTAATGGTAGTTGAGCATTTAATAAAGATTGTTAAGTACATTTTTGATGTTAATACCTTCTGTTGTTTCCTTTAAACTTATCAGGTCTAAGAATTCTTCTTTTACATTTCCATCGTTTGTAACATAGCGAACAAATATAACCAGCTGAGGCATATGTTGAATGTGTGTAGATTCATCCAGTGTTGTGCTGACAGCAAAGCAGCTTTCAGATCACTCTGCAGTGAACCTATGATTGCAGAACTAACTTCAGAAATGTGTCTTTCAGTAGTAAGGAGGGAGATAGGAATTTGTTTTACCAAACTATCAATCTCAATCAATCTGAGTGATAGCTTTATCATTTTATCTATCAATCTCTAATTGATAGATAAAGTACAGGTAGACTTTATAAATCCTGATAATATAAGTCCTGGTAGACCCTTTCATAAATGCCGATTAATTATGTCTTATCACGAAATGTCAGTATATTGCCACGATTTACATTATGTCTTATTGATACATGTCAGGAACTGACCACTGATTTACTTTGTATATGTGGAGTACGTAAATTTTTGAAAAATGTGTGTGTACCTGTGATTTACATATGTGAATACGAAATATAAATGTAAAAAAAATAATTACACGTGATATTTATAGTGAAAATACAGATAAATAGAAAACAATTACACTAATGTTTTCACAGTAAAACAATAAAAACACTTAGACAATAATTTATAAAATAATTTGTTTATTTATTATATAGAAACATAATGCAGCATAAATAGAAGTCCAAAATTTTAATTAATTAGCCTCTCCTGGGTGGGTGAGCTGTGTGGCAGCTTGGTCTCGTCTAGCTGGTGTACGGTCGTGGCTGTCTTGGTGGGTGTAATTACTGGACGCAGTTTTCTGTGTGTCACCTCCAGTAATTCCACCCACCTGGACAGTCTCTACCGTAGACCAGCTAGACAAGACCAAGTTTCCACGCAGCAAGGTCACTGGGGGTGGCAACCGCTGACTCTGAGGAAGTGGGGAAGGGAGTTCACCTTAGGTGACACTGGAGACACTGATCCGGGGAAGGCACCGCTGACCTTAGGTAAGTGGGGAAGGGAAGACATCCGGGAGCGAACGGATGGATTCCTGGATACATGAACGTGAGGAAGGTTGTTGTTGAGGCTGACCTTGGGAAAATGAGGAAGGGGAAACATCCGGGAGCGAACGGATGGATTCCTGGATACATGAACCTGGGGAAGGCATGAATACTAGCAGTTGAGGCTGACCTTGGGTAAGTAGGGAAGGGGAGACATCCGGCGGTAGACGGATGGATTCCTGGATACATGAACCTGGGGAAGGCAAGAATACCGCTGACTTTGGGGAAGTGGATAAGGGAGTCCACCTGAGGTGACACAAATGGACTCCTGGAGACACTAATCCGGGGAAGGCACCGCCGACCTTAGGTAAGTGTGGAATTGAAGACATCCGGGAGCGAATGGATGGATTCCTGGATACATGAACCTGGGGAAGGCAAGAATACAGGTTGGTGAGGCTGATCTTGGGGAAGTGAGGAAGGGAAAACATCCGGAGGCGGACGGATGAATTCCTGGATACATGAACCTGGGGAAGGCTGAGGCTGGAAGGCAGAGAGAGAGAGAGGCGAGGCTGACCTTAGGGAAGTGGGGAAGGGTAGACATCCGGGGGCCCACGGATGGATTCCTGGACACATGAACCTGGGGGAGGCGAGGGGGTGGACCTTAAAGACGAACCACTGGCCTCCACGTGGCAAGGTCTGGTAACTCAGAGATAACTCTGAGGCTGACAGTGGTCGCAAATAATAATAATTTTTAATTATAAATAGTGATTTGTAATCTGAATTAATGTTATGTAATATAAATAATGTGTAATGTAAGTATATACAAACACACATACACCATTCACAACATTCTTAGTATCAATCAACAAGAAGGCATACACACAAGCAGAAATATCCACAAGCAGACACATACATACACAAGCAGGCATACACACACACACACAGAGGAAATAGAAGGGCCTCCAGAAAGGAGGAGAGGTAGGGTACACCACCAGGTGCTGGACACGATAAACACAACTGAGGAGGAAGTGAAGAGGCTACTAAGCGAGCTAGATACCTCAAAGGCGATGGGGCCTGACAACATTTCTCCATGGGTCCTGAGAGAGGGAGCAGAGGAGCTATGTGTACCCCTAACAACAATCTTCAACACGTCTATCGAAACAGGGCAACTACCAGAGGTATGGAAGACAGCAAATGTAGTTCCAATTTTTAAAAAAGGAGACAGAAACGTAGCACTAAACTACAGACCAGTGTCACTGACATGTATAGTATGCAAGGTCATGGAGAAGATTATCAGAAGAGTGGTGGAGTACCTAGAAAGGAATGAGCTTATCAACGAAGGCCAACACGGTTTCAGGGACGGGAAATCCTGTGTCACAAACCTACTGGAGTTCTATGACAGGGTGACAGCAGTAAGACAAGAGAGGGAGGGGTGGGTAGATTGCATATTCTTGGACTGTAAGAAGGCGTTTGACACAGTCCCACACAAGAGATTAGTGCAGAAGCTGGAGGACCAGGCAGGGATAACTGGGAAGGCACTACAATGGATCAGGGAATACCTGTCAGGAAGACAGCAGCGAGTCATGGTTCGTGGCGAGGTGTCAGAGTGGGCGCCGGTGACGAGTTGGGTGCCACAGGGGTCAGTCCTAGGACCGGTGCTGTTTCTGGTGTTTGTGAACGACATGACGGAAAGAATAGACTCCGAAGTGTCCCTGTTTGCAGTTGATGTGAAGTTGATGAGAAGAATTCAATCGGAAGAGGACCAGGCAGAACTACAAAGGGATCTGGATAGGCTGCAAGCCTGGTCCAGCAATTGGCTCCTGGAGTTCAACCCAACCATGTGCAAAGTCATGAAGATTGGGGAAGGGCAAAGAAGACCGCAGACGGAGTACAGTCTAGGGGGCCAGAGACTACAAACTTCAATCAAGGAAAAAGATCTTGGGGTGAGTATAACACCAGGCA
This sequence comes from Cherax destructor, assembly GCA_009830355.1. NCBI lineage: Eukaryota > Metazoa > Arthropoda > Malacostraca > Decapoda > Parastacidae > Cherax > Cherax destructor. The sequence goes on along the minus strand of WNWK01035590.1, from coordinate 1,635 downwards.
CATCTCCTGAGGCGCACATCAACCAAATAACTGCTGCAGCATACGGGCGCCTAGCAAACCTAAGAACAGCATTCCGACATCTTAATAAAGAATCGTTCAGGACCCTGTACACTGTGTACGTTAGGCCCATACTGGAGTATGCAGCACCAGTTTGGAACCCACATTTATCCAAGCACGTAAAGAAACTAGAGAAAGTGCAAAGGTTTGCAACAAGACTAGTCCCGGAGCTAAGGGGTATGTCCTACGAGGAGAGGTTAAGGAAAATCGACCTGACGACAGTGGAGGACAGGAGAGATAGGGGAGACATGATAAAGACATATAAGATACTGAGAGGAATTGACAAGGTTGATAGAGACAGAATGTTCCAAAGATGGGACACAGCAACAAGGGGACACAGTTGGAAGTTGAAGACTCAGATGAATCACAGGGATGTTAGGAAGTATTTCTTCCATCACAGAGTAGTCGGGAAGTGGAATAGCTTGGGAAGCGATGTAGTGGAGGCAGGTTCCATACACAGCTTTAAGAAGAGGTATGATAAAGCTCATGGCGCAGGGAGAGTGACCCAGTAGCGGCCAGTGAAGAGGCGGGGCCAGGAGCTATGTCTCGACCCCTGCAACCACAACTAGGTGAGTACAACTAGGTGAGTACACACACACACACACACACACACACACACACACACACAAACACACGCACACACACAAACACACACACGTAAGGAAACTAGAGAAAGTGCAAAGGTTTGCGACAAGGTTAGTTCCACAACTCAGGGGTCTGTCTTATGAAGAAAGATTGAGGAAAGAAGGGTCAGAGGAGACATGATAGCGACATACAAAATACTGCGGGGAATTGACAAGGTAGATAGTGACAGGTTGTTTCAGAGAGGGAACACAGAAACAAGGGGACACAACTGGAAGCTGAAGACTTTCTGGGACAAATATACGAGTAAAATGTATTATCTAGGGAGACGCCATCTCTCGGAAAAAAAAAACAATGTTGGTTGCCCCTACAAGGTGGTTAGCTTGCCTCTATGTTAATGTCTCCGATATTCCTTTATATTGTCAAGTATTGCGATATATGAATCGTTGTATGTTTTACACCGTGAATGTTATGGAACACTAAATTATTCTTAATTTAATCTCAGTTTTTAGAGTCTTACGTAAACCTGGTGATAATATCTGACACAACTGAGACCTGACATTAACACAGACGCAAGCTACTCACCTTGTACCACCAACCAATAATTTTTTTTTTTCCAAGAGATGGCGTCCCCGAGATAATACATTTTACTCGTATATTTGTCCCAGAAAGTCTTTATTTGGTGTGTGAGATGATGTATGTTTTCCCTGTCAATATAGAGGTGAGAGAAGTGACTAGTGAGTCAGACGTGTATATATATTATTTATGGCTGCTCTTTAATTTTCTTAAGATAATTCATGAAATTTTCCTCGTTATCTGATCCACAAATGTATCAGACTTCCCACATTCTGACATCACTAACAATGTATCAGACTTCCCACATTCTGACATCACTAACAATGTATCAGACTTCCCACATTTTGACATCACTAACAATGTATCAGACTTCCCACATTCTGACATCACTAACAATGTCTCAGACTTCCTACATTTTGA
>WNWK01035589.1:0-19674 GCA_009830355.1 Cherax destructor | reverse complement strand
CTCTCAAGCGCCTGGGCGGACATGTGATGGACACACTTGTTCGAATCGTGATATTTTGTTCGCATGAAGATATCAATTTTCTTGTTCTAATGACGATTTGTTTGACTGCCGAGCCGTTCGAATAGCGGGGGTCCACCGTATTTATTTTTTACATTTCTTTCTATTAAAATAAAGTGTTTATTGATATTGTTATTATTGTCTTTTTCTATTATACTTTTCCTAAGAAGATTGGCAACAACCTTCACAGGTTTGCTCAAGGTAAATTCCCTTAAGGAAAAGGAGGAGAAGATGCAAACTAAAAAGAGAGAGGCGCTCCCTATACAGGCGAAGGCAAAGAATAACGGAGCGGCTACAGGAGGCCAACATATGTGAAATACGTAGTGAGACACTAGTCAGAGAAATAGCAAACATCGAATTAAAACTAAAGGAATCTTACAGGAATCAAGAAACACGGGAAAAACTAAAAGCTATAAATGAAATTGAAAGAAACCCATAGTATTTCTTTTCTTATGCAATTAATGCTAGGCAAGGAGAACAACAACCAGTATTGGGCCCCTACTTAAATGGGATGGGTCCTACACAGATTACAGCAAGGAAATGAGTGAGTTACTCAAGTCTCAGTATGACTCAGTTTTTAGCGAGCCGCTAACCAGACTGAAAATCGAAGACCTAAATGAATTTTTTATGAGAGTGCCACAGAACTTGACAGACGCATGCCTATCTGACATCACCACGACGCCAAATGACTTCGAAAAGGCAATAAATGACATGCCCTGCACTCCGTTCCAGGCCCAGACTCATTGAACTCCGTGCTCATCAAGAACTGCAAGAAGCCCCTATCACATGCTTTTAACATCCTATGGAGAGGGAGCATGGACAATGGGGTCGTCCCGCAGTTACTAAAAAAACAGACATAGCCCCACTCCACAAAGAGGGCAGTAAAGCAATAGCAAAGAACTACAGACCAATAGCGCTAACGTCCCATATCATAAACATCTTTGAAAGGGTTCTAAGAAGCAAGATCGCCACTCATCTTGATACCCATCAATTGCACAACCCAGGGTAGCATGGCTTTAGAGCAGGTCGCTCCTGTCTGTCCCAACTACTGGAGCACTATGACAAGGTCCTGGATGCTCTAGAAGACAAACAGAATGCAGATGTTATATATACCTTTACCTTTGAAGAGTTTCGAGAGTATCTACTCTCTGAGCCCGGCCATGGGCCAGGCTCGTCTGGTGCTTGCCTGGTTAACCAGGCTGTTGCTGCTGCCCCACATATCCATCACAGCCTGGTTGTTCTGGCACCTGGTGAAGATATTTGTCCAGTTTCCTCTTGAAGGCTTCTACACTGGTTCCAGCGATGTTTCGGATATCTTCTGGTAAGATGTTGAATAGTCTGGGACCCCGGATGTTAATACAGTGCTCCCGTATTGTCCCCACCGCACCCCTGCTCCTCACTGGGTTTATTTTACACTTTCTCCCATATCTCTCACTCCAGTATGTTGTTATGGCAGTGTGCAGATTTGGGACCAGGCCCTCAAGTACTTTCCATGTATATATTATCATGTATCTCTCTCTCCTCCGCTCCAATGAGTACATGTTCAAGACTTGAAGGCGTTCCCAATAATTTAGATGTTTCAATGGCTCAATGTGAGCCATAAACGATCTCTGGATTTGTTCCAGCTCTGCTATTTTTCCTGCCCTGAACGGGGCCGTCAGCACTGAGCAATATTCTAAGTGGGGGAGCACTAGTGATTTGAATAGTGTCACCATCGGCATTATTTCCCTTGTTTTGAAAGTTCTCAATACCCACCCCGTCATCTTCCTGGCTGTTGTGATCTTTGTCTTGTTATGGTCTTTAAACGACAGATCAGCAGACATAATTATTCCCAAGTCCTTTACGTGTTCCTTTCGTTCTATGTATGTGGTGACCCTCTTGCGTTTTGTATATAGTGTTCCTTTTGAGTTCTTCATTTTTTCCATACCTAAGCAGCTGAAACTTATCACCATTGAACGTCATGTTGTTCTCCACTGCCCATTGGAAGACCCTGCTTATGTCCTCCTGTAATTTTTCAGTGTCCTCTACCGTAGTGACTTTCATGCTTATTTTAGTGTCATCTGCAAATGATGATACAAAAGTGTGCTGGATGTTTTTATCTATGTCTGCTATGAGGATGAGAAACAGCAGAGGTGCCAGGACAGTGCCTTGGGGCACTGAGCTTTGACCTCGCTGATGCTGGATCTTGCCCTGTTCACTACTACTTTTTGTGTTCTGTGTGTTAGGAACTCAAAATTCATCTGCCTACCTTCCCGTAATGCCTATGGCCCTCATTTTGTGCGCTATCACTCCATGATCGCATTTGTCAAACGCCTTTGCAAAATCTGTGTAAATCACATCTGCGTTTTGGTCGTCCTCCAATGCCTCCGTAATTCTGTCATAATGGTTCAGCAGCTGTGACAGGCATGATCGACCCGCTCTAAAGCCATGCTGGTTCGGGTTATGTTGGTTGTGCTGGTCCATGAACTTTGTAATCTGCCGTCTCATCACTCTTTCAAAGATTTTTATGATGTGAGAAGTGAGGGCTACTGGTCTGTAATTTTTAGCTAGTGATCTACTACCTCCCTTATGCAAAGGAGCTATGTCTGCACTCTTTAAGGCCTCTGGAATTTCACCTAGATCTAAGCTCTTTCTCCACAGAATACTAAGGGCTCTTGCTAATGGTACTTTGCACTGCTTTATAAATAAAGCATTCCATGAATCTGGTCCAGGTGCTGAGTGAGTGGGCATGTTGGCCATTTCTTTTTCGAAATCTATGGGATTTGTACTAATGTCGGTTAGGTGGTCTGTGCAACCTTCTGCTGGAGTGAAAAATATTTCTGCATTTTCTACCTTGCTGTCATTTAGTGGGTTGCTGAACACTGACTCATACTGTTCTTTTAGGATTTCACTCATTTCCTGTTCATCGTCCGTATACGAATCTCCTCTCAATAATGGTCCAATTCTACAGGTAGTTCTTAGCTTGGATTTTGCATAGGAGTAGAAATATTTTGGGTTTCTTGCAATATCCTGTATGGCTCTTTGTTCCCTTTGTACTTCTTCTGTCAGGTATGACATCTTAAGTTTGTGCTCTAATTCCGTGATCTCTCGGTTAAGGCTATCTCTCCTCTGTTGCAACATAACTGTGTTTTTCAGCAATTCAGTAACCCGTTTTCTTCTCCTGTACCATCTCCTACGCTCTCTCTCTATATCTGATCTTCTGGGTTTCCTCAATGGTACGTGCTTCATACATACCTTGTATGCTTCTGTATTCAGCTTCTCTAGGCACTGGTGGGGATTTAGGGTGCTCATGTCTGATTCCCATGATATGTCTGATAGCTCTTGGTTTATTTTTTCCCAGTCAATTCTATGGGTATTAAAATTAAACTTACTGAACATTCCGTCTCTAACCTTAGTGTCCCAGTTCCCTAACCCTGAGTTAATACTAGTTTGAACTTCTATGATGTTATGATCAGAGTATATTGTTTTTGTAACTGTTATGTCTCTGATTAATTCCTCGTTGTTTGTGAATATCAAATCCAGGGTATTTTCATTTCTAGTGGGATCAATTATCTGTTGGTTTAGTGAGTACTTTTCACAAAGCCTCATTAGTTCCCTGGTATGTGCCTGTTGAGCCAGGGTGCTTCCAGGAGTTATTTCTGGTATAACATTATGGTGCCTCATCTTCCATTTTACATGAGAGAGATTAAAATCTCCCAAGGATTAAAATGTTTGGGGTGGGATTCTCTAGCCTATCCAGATAGCTATCTATCTTCTTTAACTGCTCTGTGAATTCCTCCGCAGTTGCTGATGGTGGTTTGTATACTAGGATAATTACTAGATTCTTATTTTCCACTTTAATGCCGAGGATTTCTACTATATCATTCGTAGCGTTCAACACTTCTGTGCAACATAGAGTATCTTTTATATAGAGTCCTACTCCTCCCTGTGACCTATTAATTCTATCACATCTATACATGTTATAGTTTTCTATCTGAATCTCTCTGTCCAATATATATACACAGACTTTGCAAAAGCCTTGGACAATTGTGACCATGGTGTAATAGCACACAAAATGTGTGATAAAGGAATAACAGGAAAAGTTGGTAGAAGGGTCTATAATTTCCTACAAGTAGAACACAAAGAGTAGTAGTCAACAGAGTAAAGTCTGAGGCAGCTACTGTGAAAAGCTCTGTTCCACAAGGCACAGTACTTGCTCCCATCCTGTTTCTCATCCTCATATTGGACATAGACAGGGATATAAGCCACAGTGCTGTATCTTCCTTTGCAGATGACACCCGAATCTGTATGACAATGTCCACCGTTGAAGACACTGCAAGACTCCAAGCTGACATAAACCAAATCTTTAAATAGGCTGCAGAAAATAATATGAAGTTCAATAATAATAAATTTCAATTACTCAGATACGGAAAACGTGAAGAAATTAAAATCTCATCGGAGTACAAAACTAATTCCAATCACACAATAGAGCGAAAAACTAATGTCAAAGACATGGGAGTGATCATGTCAGAGGATCTCACCTTCAAGAACTATAACACCATAGCAATTGCATCTGCTAGAAAAATGACAGGATGGATAATGAGAACCTTCAAAACCAGGGATGCCAAGCCCATGTTGACACTTTACAGATCGCTTGTTCTATCTAGGCTGAAATATTGCTGCACACTAACTGCACCTTTCACGGCGGGTGAAATTGCTGACCTTGAAAATGTGCAGAGAACCTTCACGGCACGCATAACTGCGATAAACCACCTCAATTACTGGGAACGCTTGAAGTTCCTAAACCTGTACTCTCTAGAATGCAGGCGGGAGAGATACATTATTATATACACATGGAAAATTCTCGAGGGATTAGTACCAAACTTGCACATGAAAATCACTCCCTACAAAAGCAAAAGACTCGGCAGGCGATATAATATCCCCCCAATGAAGACCAGGGGTGCCACTAGCACGTTGAGGGACAACACAATAAGTGTCAGGGGCCAAGATTGTTCAACTGCCTCCCAGCATACATCAGGGGGATTACCAACAAACCCCTGGCTCTCTTCAAGCAGGCACTGGACAGGCACCTAAAGTCGGTACCTGACCAGCCAGGCTGTGGTTCGTACGTTGGACTGTGTGCGGCCAGCAGTAACAGCCTGGTTGATCAGGCTCTGGTCGAACATGAGGCTTGGTCACGGACCGGGCCGCGGGGGCATTGACCCCTGGAATTTTCTCCAGGTAAACATTTGTTAACATATATTACACCCACCAGCTGGCACGTATTAGACGTGTGAGGTCATTTGTTTACTCTTGAACATCGGCAAAAATTGAACATTTCTCCTACTTTGAGCTCAGTTTCAAGCCATTTCCATTACTAAAACCAATCAAAATCATCTCTATATCTGTAATATATTATCCATTCTTTTAAATGAGACCAAGAAATCGCAAATACACCTATAAAAAGTATACAAAAAAACACTGCAAAGTCGCTGTTTTAATCGAAAATTTGGTTTCAGTTCTTTTTCTCTCATTATGCACTGTGTGTTGCAGGATTTGTTTTATGTGGTGCACACTTACCATATAGATGTATTCTATCATATCTAGGCCCAAATTTACTGCTCAAAGCTTATCTGAGTGAGCTGAGCTCATGACGTAGATCTGCGGTTTGGACCCAGAACTCAAAGCCGTAGAACTACGGCACGGACCCTGAAAGGGTTAAACATACAGTGGGCCCATGAAAATCGTCCATAATCCGTTCCAGAGAGTCTGCCGAAATTCAAAATGGACGACTTTCAAAATCATTTTCTCCATAAGAAATAATGTAAATCAAATTTATCCATTCCAGACACCCAAAAGTATTTAATTTTTTTTTTTTTACATAAAATGTACATTTATCTACACAGAAAACAATAAGATATGAAGTATAAAACAGTAATAACTTGACACTTACCTTTATTGAAGAGTTGTTGATGTGTGGAAGATGGGAGGAGGGGAGAGGAAGAAGTTGCTAGTGTTTGGGAGGGAAATCCCCTTCCATTAACACTTTAGGTACCAAGTCCTTTTCTGGGGTTACTTCCCTTCTTTGTTTTTTAATGCCACTAGGACCAGGTTGAGAGTCACTGGACCTCTGTCTCACAAAATAACTGAACATGTCATTGAACATGTCGCATACACGGCGGCCTGCAACAGCTTTGTCAGGGTGATGATCCTCCACAAATCTTTCCATCCTAGTCCACACTGCACACATCTCCTTAATCTCTGAAGAAAGCAACTTCTTCCTCCTCCTCTGAAGCAATTTCCTGAGCTCTGGTCTGTTGTTGTTGCAGATTAAGGTTCAGCAGCTCTTCAGTGGTTAGTTCTTCATTGTGGTCCTCCACCAACTCTTCCACATCCTCACCACTAACCTCCATCCCCATGGATGTCCCCAATGCCACAATTGTTTCTACAACTGGCATAGGGATGTCAGGGTCAGCCTCAAACTCTTCAAAATCTTTGTCGAGGACACGATCTGGCCTCAATTTTCTCCAAGCAGAGTTCATCGTCCTGGAAGTCACTTCCTGCCAAGCTTTACATATAAGGCGTATGCAATGGAGGATACTGGAGTGATCTTTCCAGAACTCTCTTAGGGTCAATTCAGAGTCTAAGGTTATGTCAAAGCACCTTTGAAACATTGCTTTTGTGTAGAGTTTTTTGAAGTTTGAAATGACCTGGTGGTCCGTAGGCTGGAGGAGAGGAGTGGTATTAGGGGGCAAGAACTTCACTCTGATGAACTTAAAATCCTTCACGATTTGCTCTTCCAAGTCTGGAGGATGAGAAGGAGCATTGTCCATTACCAGGAGGCACTTAAGTGGCAATTTATTTTCCAGGAGGTATTTCTTCACACTGGGGCCAAACACTTCATTTAAGAAATGTATCGTATGAATGAGTTGATCGTCACTCACTGGTAAACAATGGCACACTGATGCTGAAAATTTCCCTCGTGACCTATGCCTTGCTGTTAGCCTTCCACATCACACACAAATTAGCCTTGGCGACACTTTTTCTTGAACACTCTGGGATTTTCAGAGTGATACACCAATAAAGGCTTCACTTTGAAATCCCCACTAGCATTACCACACAACATGAGAGTTAGCCTGTCTTTCATACTCTTGTGTCCTGGCAGTGCATTTTCCTCCTTCGTGATGTAGGTCCTCTTTGGCATTTTCTTCCAAAAGAGGCCTGTTTTGTCACAATTGAAAACTTGTTGGGGTTTGAATTGTTCTGCCTCTATGTACCCCTTGAATTCGTGCACAAATTTTTCACCCGCACATTTGTCAGAACTTGTAGCCTCTCCATGCCTTACAACATTGTGTATGCCACTTCGCTTCTTGAAATTTTCGAACCAGCCTTTGCTGGCCTTGAATTCATCAACATCAGCACTTGTTCCAGGACTTCTTTATGAGATCGTCATGCAACTGCCTTGCCTTTTCATAAATTATTGACTGTGTAACACTATCTCCTGCTAACTCTTTTTGTCTGATCCACAAAAGCAACAACTTTCAACTTCGATTATTTGCGATCTCTTTTTCGTTAGCATATTCACCCCTTTCGCAACATCAGCTTCCTTTATTTCCGTTTTCTTCAACAAGATGGAAGTGATGGTTGAATGGGCCTTCCCATACATCCTGGAGAGCTCCCCAACATGCACTCCACTTTCATATTTTTCTATGATCTTTCTTAACTTCAATTGTATTTCTTTCTTTACCAAAGGGCTGGCACTAGGAGCTTTCTTTGGGCCCATCGTGGCTTATTTAGCAGTTGCAAGCATCAAAACAAATGAAATATTAAGAAATGTATCGTATGAATGAGTGAGGTGATCGTCACTCACTGGTAAACAATGGCACACTGACGCTGGATGGTGTTTGTGTGCATTTACGTAAAGCTTTTGATGCAGTCGACCATGATTTACTGCTCATTAAATTAACACACTATGGTATAAAATGGCACTCCCTCAACTACCTAAAGTCATACCTTAGTAACAGAAGCGTTTCATGCGACCGCCTATTTTTAAGCCAACATACGAAAATCAAGCAAATATTTTGCCGAAAAAAGGTCTGATTTTCAAATTTGTCGATATTCAAGGGGGACGATTTTCAAGGCTCCACTGTACATCACATATAAACATTGCATATTTTTATATAGTACAGTGGACCCCCGGAAATCGGCCGTAATAAATTCCAGGAGCTAGGCCTAAAATCGAACTGCCCGATATCTGAACCATTATTTCCTATAGGAAATAATATAAATACAGTGGACCCCCGGTTTTCGTTATGCTCCAAACTCGAACAATTATGTAAGTGTATTTTTGTAAGTGCTTTTGTAAGTGTATTTTTGGGGGTCTAAAAGGACTAGTCTAATTTACATTATTTCTTATGGGAATAAATTCATTTGGTAATGGCACTTGAACAGCATTCTGGAACGAATAAATTACGAAAACTGGGGGTCCACTGTACAATTAATCTGTTCCAGACACCCAAAAATATTCACAAAAAATACATTTTTTAAGGATTAACTATACAGTGGACCCTCGGAAATCGAACATAATTCGTTCCAGGAGCTTGTTCTTAACTCGAAATGTTCGAAAATTTAATCAATATTTCCCATAAGAAATAATGGAAATACAATTAATTCATTCCTGCTGTCAGGAGGCATGACAAAATCGTACTTCAATATGATGCTATTATCAACTCTATGGCTTAATTATCTATCACAGTTCATCTAATATGACATAATAAACAATATAAATAACATCAAAACCTAATATACACTCTAGAATGAATAAAATATGTATGTCATTGTGAATGTGGTGGCGGAGGACAGTGCTGGCGGGCATTCTTGCTCCAGCTATGAAAACATCTTCCCATTCTTTCCTCCTTCAGACGTGTTAGTATAAGAGAAAATGGAGTTTGTAATGCTAACTGCATTAGATCACTTCTTTCATAAGAAAACCATAATGTACAATTGAATAGGTGTGCATACACCATTTACATACCTTGCAGAAGATAGGCAGAGTAGTACTCTGCCTTGTACTCTCACGCTTAGTCTGGTCTCTAGAGTTCTCAATTCATATTCCGATCCCTTGCATGGGAATATCGATGAAACTTCCTGTATGGCTTACTTGAATTTAATGGCCTGGTCACAGACCGGGCTGCGGGTTATGCTGTGAGGAGTTTATTTTGTTTCGTCCTTTTTCTATCACTTAATTGCTACACTCTTAATGTTACACTTTGTCACTGAACTTCACTGCTTTAAACTCCACAACTTGACCCTGTGCTGGCATGCAGGAACACATTAAAATCACTAAGAGTGTGTTATTAGTCTTGAAGATGCCATATTAACCCTTTCAGGGTTTCGGCCGTACTAGTACAGCTTACGCGCCAGGGTTTTCGTCGTACTAGTATGCCTAAATTATAGTGCCCTAAAATCAAGTTGAAACAGGCTGGTAGGCCTAGATGTGAGAGAATGCGTCCGTGCGGTCAGTGTGCGCAGTATAAAAAAAATCCTGCACCACACAGTGCATAATGAGGAAAAAAAAACTGACCGTGTTTTTGGTTTAAAACAGCGACTTTGCAGTCTATTTTCGTATAGTATTAATGCTTGTATTCTCGTTTTCTTAGTCTCATTTGATAGATTGGATGATATATTACAGAAATATAGATAATTTTGACTTGTTTCATGATGACAAGTACCTTGAAACTGAGGGCAAGTTGTATACATAACAGTAAATCTTCTATTTTTTGTGAGAATAAAAATTGAAAATGGAAAGCAAAAGTAATATAAGAGGGGCCTGGAGACGTGACTAATGAACAGATAAAATGTTATTTGAGTGCCAGGAATGTCTGTCTTGTTTATTCTGGACCCTATTTTGAAATTGGCATCTTTTGAAATTTGTGTGAAATTGGCCAAATTGCCAATTTCTGACCACCTTACTGGGTAGTTGAAATCAGTAAATTGGCAGTTTCTTATACTCAATTGATAGAACAAATGGAATTCTAGCAAAATAGCTATAATTATAGTAGCCTGAAACATTGGAATTTGTCGAAAATAGGGCTCAAAGTGGGCGAAATCGCCAATGCATAAATGTCATCGATACCGCTAACTTTGTGAGAGCATAATTCCGTAAGTTTTTCCAAAAATTTGCGACCCTGAGAACGAGTTTGGGAGAGGGCCTTGCGACCCCCAAAGGGTTAATAATGACAATAATAACACAATAATAATCACTCTGAGGTGCATAAAAATGATAATAATAGCACAATAATAATCACTCTGTGGCATATAAAATGTTAATATAGACAGTTGGGTTAATCCATTTATGATATTTTTTCAAAATTATATAATAAACACACTACATAACATATAAACATATAAATTAACATAAATATGAGATGTTTTTCGAGTCGGCTTCACGGAGTGAGCAGAATTCATTCGTGTCCAGGCTGGTAACAGCAACAGCAGCAACAACTGAACCTTCTACACACTCATTCTCTCTCTTTATTCATTTAATCTTGTTTACTCACCTCTCACTCTACATTAAGACTGCCTCTACCACTGCCTGCCTCTACCCCTGTCTTTCCTCTACCACTGCCTGCCTCTACCCCTGCCTGCCTATTCCCCTGCCTTTCCTCTAAAGCTGCCTGCTTCTACCCCTGCCTGCCTCTTCCCCTGCCTTTCCTCTACCCCTGCCTGCCTCTACCCCTGCCTGGATCTTCCCCTGCCTTTCCTCTACCACTGCCTGCCTCTACCCCTGTCTTTCCTCTACCACTGCCTGCCTCTACCCCTGCCTGCCTATTCCCCTGCCTTTCCTCTAAAGCTGCCTGCTTCTACCCCTGCCTGCCTCTTCCCCTGCCTTTCCTCTACCCCTGCCTGCCTCTACCCCTGCCTGGATCTTCCCCTGCCTTTCCTCTACCACTGCCTGCCTCTACCCCTGCCTGCCTCTACCCCTGCCTGCCTCTTCCACTGCCTCTCCTCTACCATTGCCTGCCTCTACCCCTGCCTGCCTCTACCCCTGCCTGCCTCTACCCCTGCCTGCCTCTTCCCCTGCCTTTCCTCTACCGCTGCTTGCCTCTACCCCTGTCTGCTTCTACCCTCTACCACTATTGTTTCTCACTTTCTTCACCACAGGGGTACCACTAGGAACTTTCTTGGGACCCATGGTAGCTTATTTCACAGTCGCACTTAATGAACAAACTCCAAATACAATTAATTAATTGTGAAATGTTTGGATGAGCATGCAGGGTGATGTTTACTCATGTATAAACAACACTAGACTGGCTCCCGACACTTGTGTGATGAGGCACCCAAGCGTGCCTGGGCGGACAGGTCTGGTACGCACTTGTTCGATTAGCGGAAAGTGTTTGATTACCGAAATAAAATTTGTTCTATTTCTGATTTGTTCGATTGTCGAGGTGTTCGATTTCCGAGTGTCCACTGTAGTTTTACATACAAAAAACACATAATAACAATACATAATAAATTTACATTGAAAATAACATTTATTTACCTTTATTGAAGAGACTTGCTGGCATCTAGAAGATAGGGAGGAGGAGCAAGGGAGGGCTTAGTGTTTGAAAGGGAAATCCCCCTCCAAAAGAACTTCAGGTAACAAGTCCCTCTCTGGGGTTACTTCCCTTCTTTGTCTTTTAATGCCACTAGGACAGCTTGAGTCACTGGACCCCTGTCTCACAAAATAACTGTCCACAGTCCTCTGTTTCTGGTGCCTCTTTAACATGTTCCTGAAGTGCAATATGGCTCTGTTATTTCCCTACAATATATTGTAGGGAAATAATAATAATAATAATTAATATAATTGCTGTGGAGTGCTCTAAATGTCAGCTACCAAATACTGATGACATTTAAAGTGCTCCAGATCAATTATTATAAATTATTATTATTCTAAAAATAATAAATGCTATTTTTGCATTTGTTCTTATAACAAGAGTGATTTAGGCATGTTTACCTGATGTAAACATCTTTTATGGTGGAGGCCTGCCTGCTCTTACCCCACTCATATAATATGGCATATATTATTCATTTCAGCATCTTTATTACAGTTCTAGGGTATTTATCATGTTTCTGATATCAATTTGGAATAAATGTATAGATAGATAACCTTTATTTAGTACATTCATTACTTACTGCTTCCTTAACCTATTGAACCATGAACAATCATAAAACGCATGAAAACATAGTAAAATATTGTACTATATAGTACTACATACATGTTATACTGTTGTTTAATAACAAATAATGAATGAAGAAAACACTCAGTGAGTGAGTGGTGGGCGGGCTGGATGCCGGGTCGGAAGGCAGGTAGTAGGGACGCTCGGTGGCGGGAAACTTTAATATGATTTGGTGGGTGGGAATTTGGCGGCCGGGAATTAGCGAATGTGTGAAGCCTGCGAAAGTGGAAAACGTGAATGTTGAGGGAGACCTGTATTAATGGTAAAGGTGATGTATTGGTATAATGCCGTTTCTATATTGGGGTGTCTTAGGCAAACTTATGACTAGCTTAAGAATTATGAAGCAATAGTTGTATTAGAATTTTGGTTAGTCATGTGCAAATTAAGGGAAATCACAGATTTCAATAAGTGTATTTTGCTATGGATAAGTGCAGGATAAAGAAGTTTTCATGTGGTTAGCTACCGGTTGGGTGCGTAAGTGAGATAAGATGTTTTTTAACGGTGCTTTTGAAAATGGAGCTTGTGTCTGCAGTTCTAGAGTTTTCAGGCAGGGAGTTCCAGATTTTAGGCCCTTTTATGCGCATTGAAATTTTTGTATAGATTTAGTCGGACACGGGGAATGTCAAAGAGATGTTTGTGTCTGGTATTATGTCTATGGGTCCTGTCACAACTGTCAAGAAAGTGTTTTAGCTCAGGGTTAAAGTTGGAATTTATGGTTCTATAAATGTAGATAGCAGAGTAGTAAGTATGGATGTTCTGAACAGTGAGTAGGTTTAGGTCTTTGAAGAGTGGGGGTGTGCTGCCTAGCGTTGGATTCCATGATATTAATTCTTACTGTGGCTTTTTGTTGGGTTATTATTGGCTTTAGGTGGGTAATTGCAGTTGATCCCCATGCACAAATGGCATATGTGACGTAGGGATAGATGAGTGAATAGTATAGTGTGAGTAGGGCTGATTCCTCCAGAACTCTCTTAGGGTCAACTCCGTGTCTGATGTCATTTCAAAACACTTTTGAAACACTGCTTTTGTGTAGAGTTTTTTGAAGTTAGAAATGACCTGCTGGACCATGGGCTGGATGAGAAGAGTGGTGTTAGGAGGCAAGAACGTCATTGTGATGAAACTGAACACATCAGAAAAAAAGTTTGCCAAGATGTGAGGATGAGCAGGAGCATTGTCCAGTACCAGGAGGTACTTGAGTCCCAATTTGTTTTCCTGGAGGTATTTTTTCACACTGGGGCCAAACACTTCATTGAACCATTCCAGGAAAATTTGCTTCGTGACCCATGCATTAGTGTTAGCCTTCCAAAACACACACAATTTACTCTTGGTGACATTGTGTTTCTTGAACACTCTGGGATTTTCAGAGTGTTACACCAGTAAAGGCTTCACTTTAAAATCCCCACTAGCATTACTACACAACATGAGAGTTAGCCTGTTTTTATAGGCTTGTGTCCTGGCAGTGCCTATCCCTCCTGAGAATGTAGGTCCTCTTTGGAATTTTCTTCCAAAAGAGGCCTGTTTCATCACAATTAAACACTTGTTGGGGTTTGAATTTTTCAGTGTCTACAAACCCCTTAAATTCAGTCACAAACTTTTCAGCAGCATGTTTGTCTGAACTGGCTGCCTCACCATGCCTTACAACACTATATATATGCCACTACGTTTCCTAAATCTGTCAAACCAGCCTTTGCTGGCCTTAAAATCACTCACATCAGCACTGGTTCCAGGCATTGTCTTGACAAGATCTGCATGCAACTGCCTTGCCTTTTCACAAATTATCACCATGGAAACACTATCACCCGCTATCTGTTTTTTTGTGGATCCAACAACTTCTCAACCTCATCCACTGTTTTCGATCTATTTTTGGCAAACATGTTAACACCTTTTGCAACCTCAGATTTCTTGAGTTCTTTTCTTTTTGCCAGGATAGAGGTGATAGTAGATTTGTTTTTGTTGTACATCCTGGCAAGCTCCCCACACGTACGCCACTCTCATATTTTTCTACTATCTCCTTCTTCAGTTCGATGGTGTTCCTCACTTTCTTTACCACACGGGTGCCACTAGGAAGCTTCTTTGGACCGATAATGACTTATTTCACAGTGACAATCACTAAACAAGCAATAAACACAATACATTTATTGTGAAATGTTTGAATGAGCGCGATGGGTAATGTTCACTCAATGGTAAACAAAGCTAGACTGGCTCATGACACCTGCGCGAGGAGGCGCGCAAGCATGGGCAGGCGGACAGGTCTGGTACGCGGGCCGATAATCAGGGAAATGGCTGATAATCGGGGGAAAATTGGGCCGAAAAAGCGATCGAAAATCGAGCTGGCCCATAATCAGACCGGCCAATTTCCGGGGGTCCACTGTACTACATAATGTGTTTCTTATATAATTTTGAAGAAAATATCATAGATGGATCAATGAAAATGTCTATATTAACTTAAAATATGATATTTAACATGCTCAAGAGTGATTTATTATGCGTCCAACACCACTCTCATATTTTTCAATAACTCCATCATGTTTCTCACTTTCTTTACGAAAGGAACTTTTTTTTGGGCCATGGTTACTTATTTCACAGTTGCACTTAATGAATAACCACCAAAAGCAATGAATTATAGCAAAATGTTTGGATGAATGAGCAGCAGAAGCTTCCTCACTCTCCCTGAGATACAGGCAGACTGGAAAGAGCGGCTGGCAATGGGCGGGTTGACGCATCCCATACGGTTGATAAGCAAAATAATGGTCGATAACTGGAACCCAAAAATACGGCCTATAACAGAGTTCGCCGATAACAGGAATGGCCGATAACCGGGGGTCCACTGTATTCGTATGTTTGTAGTTAGGTAGAGTAAATTCATAGTAAAATAGTGAGCCCTAGGTTTTGAATTGCTTCTGAGTGGTTAGAATTGAGAATTGCGTGGTGTGCTAAGTTACAGTTGCTCCTGAAGTGAGAAGAATAATAGTATTAAGAAGTGGGACTTGGAAGGGGTTAAAAGGTTGGATTCCTTCAGGGGGTCAGAATATACCAATTTTGATTGTTGGGGCGAGCCTTCTGTGAAAGAAGGCTCAGAAGAAAGATAAAAAAAAAAAGATTTCAGAAACAATAACTAGAATTAAACCAGATCAGAGTCCCTTTTTGACAATTTGGGTATGGAGGCCCTGGTAGGTTCCTTCTCGGGTGACATCCCGCCATCGTTGAATTATAGTTAAAAAGATAGGAATAAAACTAAAAAAAAAAGGAGGTCAGGGATGTATTGATGAAATCATTTAATTAACCCTGATGTAATTAATATTTTATAATATGTAAACCACACATTATAAGCTTTGCAAGGAAATAAACATTAACATTTCATTTTCGTTTTCAAATAAAGAATTTTTAATCTTTAATGCACATGAAAGAACCTAAAATCTGGAACTCTCTGCCTGAAGATGCTAAAATTCATTGTCTGCCAATCGCTTCAAAGGTATTGTCAGGAAACACCTAAATGTGATCTTGACAGCAATATGCTGTCAAACAAAAATTTGCTTATATCCAATTCTGTTCCTGTTCTTCTTCCAGCCTTCCTTCAACTGCCATATATAATTAGAATCATATATAACATCATATTTGTACTGTTATTTAAGTAACAAATGCCACTCAGTCTGCTAAACTTAACAATTGTATCTCCTTACTATTATTTTTTATTAAGTGTGTTAATTTAAAGTCTGGTATTTGCTATGTTTCACCTGAGACACTGGGTATTATTTACACCTTTACTTTATTCTATATCATGTGAAGTAATAATGAAACTTAGATTAGTACCAGTATTTGTATTCAACCATCACTAACAACCTTCAGAAAAGTTCGAGTAGTCTTTATAGAAATAAAACTTAATATATGGTTAGTAAGCTTTAAATATAGGTTAGATATGTATATGAATGAGAGTGGGTGGGTGAGTTAGACCAGCCTAACACTGACAAACAAACGATGTTAAGTAGTTCGTTTAAGTACAGGTACACCTAACACTGACCAACAGGCCTACTATGATGTTAAGTACGTTTAAGTACAGGTACACATAAGAACAATTATCATACATAGTAACATGTGTAAATTACCCAGCATAACCCAATAAAGTTAAAGTGACTTATTTCCAATGGGGTCCTTGTAATATCTTATTATTATGCTCTACTGTCTTACACCTGCTGCCCCTGGTCACCTAGCAGTAAATAGGTACCTGCTGCCCCTGGTCACCTTGCAGTAAATAGGTACCTGCTGCTCCTGGTCACCTAGCAGTAAATAGGTACCTGCTTATTAGCTGACTCTTGTAAGGTTGCATCCTGGGTAAGATTAAACACCACCAACAGAAATAAGCCATTATGATGACTGTGTTTGTTGGCTTATTCAGGGTTATTAACACTGAGTTATCCTGGATTACTAACACTCTTGGTTATCCTGGGTTACCCCCATACATAAAGGAGATCAAACAGACCTGAATAACTATAGGCCGATATCTAACCTACCCCTTCTGTCCAAAATCTTTGAAAAATTAATTCATAGACAGATCTATTCCTACCTCATCTCCCACAACGTACTCAACCATTGTCAGTTTTGATTCAAGCCTAATAAAAATACAAATGATGTTATTATACACATGCTAGAAATAATATACACCGCTCTCGAGAAAAAAGAAATCAAACTGGGAATCTTTATTGATTTACGAAAAGCTTTTGACACAGTTGACCATGATCTGTTACACATAAAATTATCACACTATGGTACAAGAGGGCACTCCCTCAACTACCTAAATTCATACCTTAGCAACAGAAGCCAATATGTGAACACAACTGACTTAACTCAGTGAAGACGTGTCTTGTGTGCTCTCTGTGAATCTGAAGAAGATGTCCTCTCTTGAGCTACTCTACCAGCAGCTGAAGGAAGAACTGAGGGTAGCTAAGCTTGAGATACAGCGACTGACTGAGGAAAACAAGAGGATTCGTAGTAATCCTCCTGTTGAGAATCCTCAAGCTAAGAAAGGAACCTGGACAGTGGCTGGAATGCATGGGACAAAGTTAAGGATCAAGAGGACGGGTGGAGAGGTAGAAACAACGAAGACCCAGGAGAATGTTGTGGAAACATCGAACCCATTCTCCGTGCTACCCGATGAATGTGAGTCGACTTCTGGGAGTCTCACGACGAATGACACCAAGGAAGGTAAAAACATTGTTGTTGTTGGGGACAGCCAGGTTAGATACATGGATAGGGCCTTCTGTTTGAATGATAGGAGTAGGAGACAGAGGGTTTGCTTTCCTGGGGCTGGGATGGAGGATACTGTTAGCCGTTTGGACGACATCATGAGAGATAATGGGAGCAATCCTATTATCTGTCTCAGTGCTGGAGGCAACGATGTTGGCAGACGTAGGAGTGAGGACCTGACTAGCAGGTTTAGGTCAGCAATAGACATAATTAGGAAGAAGGGTGGGAACCCTGTCATATGTGGTATTTTGCCAAGGAGAGGAGTTGGAAATGAATGGTTGTCCAGGGCAAGTGGTGTCAATTGCTGGCTGGACAAATACTGTAAGGAAAATGCAGTAACATTCATTGACAACTGGGACCTCTTCTATGGCAGAAATGACATGTATGCCAGGGATAGGGTTCACTTATCCAGGTCTGGGGTGGGGACACTGGCAACTGCAGTGGAGCGAGCTGTTAGGGCTTTAAACTAGAAATAGTTAGTGGTATGGGTTTTGGGGGGAAAACAGTGAAGTCCCAGTGTAGTAATATTATAAGTTCTAGGAGAACTAGTAATAGGCAGAATAAGGTGGATACTGGAAAGCCAGTGGCACTAGATGACAAGGACAGTAATAGGTATAGTGGAAAAACAGAAATGAGCAGGAAGGGTAAAGAGAAAGGAGGGTCTTTAACCCTTTCAGGGTTATTGATGTACTAGTACGGCTTACGCCCTGTGGTTATTGACGTACTAGTACACCTAAATTCTAGTGCCCTCAAATCAAGCAGAAACAGGCTGTTAGGCCTAGATGTGATAGAATGGGTCTGTACGGTCAGTGTGCACAGTATAAAAATTCCTGCACCACACAGTGCATAATGAGGATGAGGAAAAAAACTCTGACCATGTTTTTGGTTTAAAACAGCGACTTTGCAGTCTATTTTCGTATGGAATTTATTGATGTATTCTCGTTTTCTTGGTCTCGTTTGATAGATTGGAAGATATATTACAGACATAGAGATTATTTTGATTGGTTTTACAACGAGAAGTACCTTGAAATTGAGCTCAAAGTAGCGAAAATGTTCGATTTTTGACGATGTTCAAGAGTAAACAAATCACACCATGCATCCAATACACATCAACTGGTGAGTCTAATATTCATGCACAAGTGCTCTAATATTATTTATACCATTTTTACAATGATGCAGTTGTATACATAACAGTAAATCTTCTATTTTTTTGTGAGAATAAAAATTCAAAATGGAAAGCAAAAGTAATGTAAGAGGGGCCTGGAAACGTGACTAATGAACAGAGAAGATGTTATTTTAGTGCCAGGAATGTCAGCCTTGTTTATTCTAAACCCTATTTTGAAATTGGCATCGTTTGAAATTTGTGTGAAATTGGCCAAATTGCCATTTTCTGACCACTATTTTGGGTAGTTGTAATTGGTAAATAGGCGGTTTCTTGTACTCAATCGATAGAAGAAATGGAGTTCTAGCGAAAGAGCTATAATTTTCGTTGACTGAAACATTGGAATTTGCCGATAATAGGGCTCAAAGTGGGCGAAATCGCCGATGCGTAAGTGTCATGGCTACTGCTAACTTCGTGAAAGCATAATTCCGTTAGTTTTCGATCAAATTTCATATTTTTTGTGGCGTTATGATCGGAAAACGATTCTCTACCATTTCATAAGAATTTTTTTTTTTTTAAATTCTTGGACTCTGATAACGAGTTTCGGAGACCCCCCTTGGACCCTGAAAGGGTTAAATGTATATTACACCAATTGTCGTAGTGCTAGGAATAAGATGGACAAGTTGAGATTACTTGCTAGTGTGGGTAATATTGATGTTTTTGCAACAACTGAGATGTGGTTTAATATGAAAAATCAAGACATGCCTGCTGAATGTCACATCCAAGGTTTTAAATTGTTCCAAGTAGACAGAAGTATCGGGAAGGAGGGTGCGGTGGCACTCTATGTCCGTGATCATTTAAATTGTTGCATAAAAATGGGCATAAAGTCTGAAATAATATATACAGAGTCTGTCTGGATAGAATTTTCAGAGGGATGTGAAAAATTTATTTTAGGCGTGATATATCGTCCTCCAAACTTAGATAGGGAACATGGGAGACTACTCTGAGAGGAAATTGTTAAGGCCACAAGGCATGATAACATAGTAATTCTAGGGACTTTAAATTTAGTCAGAT
>WNWK01035588.1:0-19675 GCA_009830355.1 Cherax destructor | reverse complement strand
GTATACATTAGAACAAAAATGAAACTCCAACTTCATAACTTTATTTTAATTTGCATAACTCATATATTACAGAAAACAATAAAAAGTAAAATACACATACAACGAGTTAGCTTACAGAAAAATACATTAAATTCACCATCTAACATCGTTACGAAGTGGGAGGAGCTATTGGAGGGAGGAGAGGCGCAGTAACATTCAGTGTCTGGTGAGTCGTCATGGGTGTTGAATGTTAGCCTTAGTGCTAATAAAATGTTGTGTAATTACACTAATATTAGTAATAAAGGTTATCTATCTATTACATTTATTCCAAATTGATATCAGAAACATGATAAATACCTAGAACTGTAATAAAGATGCTGAAATGACTAATATATGCCATATTATGAGGGTAACAGAGCAGGCAGACCGCCACCATATATGAGATGCTTTACATCAGGGTAAACATGCCTAAATCACTCTTGTCGTAAGAACAAATGCAAAAATAGCATTTATTGTTTTTAGAATAATAATAATTTATAATAATTGATCTGGAGCACTTTAAATGTTATCAGTATTTGGTAGCTGACATTTAGAGCACTCCACAGCAATTATTATTTATTATTATTATTATTATTATTATTATTATTTCCCTACAATATATTGTAAGAAAATAATAATATTATTAATAATAATAATAATTATTATTATTTCCCTACAATATATTGTAGGGAAATAATAATAATTATAATAATAATAATTGCTGTGGAGTGCTCTAAATGTCAGCTACCAAATACTGATAACATTTAAAGTGCTCCAGATCAATTATTATAAATTATTATTATTCTAAAAACAATAAATGCTATTTTTGCAGTTGTTCTTACGACAAGAGTGATTTAGGCATGTTTACCCTGATGTAAACATCTCATATATGGTGGCGGTCTGCCTGCTCTGTTACACCTCATATAATATGGCATATATTAGTCATTTCAGCATCTTTATTACAGTTCTAGGGTATTTATCATGTTTCTGATATCAATTTGGAATAAATGTAATAGATAGATAACCTTTATTTAGTACATTCATTACTTACTGCTTCCTTAACCTATTGAACCATGAGCAATCATAAAACGCATGAAAACATAGTAAAATATTGTACTATATAGTACTACATACATGTTATACTTTAGTTTAATAACAAATAATGAATGAAGAAAACACTCAGTGAGTGAGTGGTGTGGGGGCTGGCTGCCGGGTCGGAAGGAAGGTAGTAGGGACGCTTAGGTGGCGGGAAACTTAAATATGATTTGGTGGGTGGGAATTTGGCGGCTGGGAATTTGGCGGCCGGGAATTCGCGAATGTGTGAAGCCCGCGAAAGTAGAAAACGCGAAAGTTGAGGGATACCTGTATATGCATTACTTATTAACATAGCCGAGCGGTCAGGCACTAGTAAAACTGTCACTCCTGTCTGGAATCCACTAATAATTGCACACAGGATAGTGTCCTATCCCTGTGATGGCTCTTGTTCAAGTGGTAGTTCCTCTCCAGGGGACGCCTTGTTGAAGAAAGACTGCTTGCAATGAGTTATGCCATCTCTTGCTGACGCCATGCCGTCTGCAGAAAGATATCTCTGTAGCAGCTAGTGCTCACTAGAGTGTCTGTTGTTGTTGTGTTCCAGATAGTGATGATATCCTAGTTGACAGTAAAACCTTGCAAGGTAAAGTGTTGTTTGTCTAGTAATTATTATATATATTGTAAGAGATAGTAGATCCGTTTTTCCCTTGCTAGTATTTTATGTTATAGTGTTATCTATTTCAACCGGGAAGAGTCATTCCACTCCACCGAGCCTGTTCATTCCTTCAGTAGGAAAGTGATCCCAGTCCTTAGTTACAAAGAGAAAACTCAGTAAAGAGATTATCTGCATTTGCTAGCCGAGTCCTTACTAAGGCTGAATGTAATTATACAGTTACTGAGCAAGAAGCTTTAGCGATAGTATGGTCCTTAAAGCACTTCCGAGACATCATATATTAGTACTGTACTCTGTTCATGTCTTGACAGATCATGCCCCATTGATACCCTTATTCCAGAATAAACAACCTACTGGAAAACTAGCCAGATGGTCCTTGACTATCCAACAGTTCAACCCCACCTTTGAACATTTACCTGGCAAATCCAATGTAGTTGCTGATGCTTTATCACGTCATGTCAGTGTAGTAACTGCTGATCCTCCGTTTAGTGGTGAGGATGTAAAGAATGCCCAAAGAACAGATCCCATGTGGTCTGGTGTAATTCGATTCCTGCTCCAGGAAGATCTTATTCTTACTGTGAAGCCACCAGCACCCATCAGTGACTTTGTCATGAACCAAGAATTACTGTATCGTACTACCGAGCTGGGTACTCCTAGCAGAAGGGTATACTAGTTAGTAATTCCACAGTCACTAGTGAAAATAGCCTTACAGCTAGTTCACAATGTACCAGGTGTTGCACACCCTCATATGGATCGTTCTGTGAAACAAGCCAGATTGAAATACTTTTGACCTCTTATGTCCACTGATATTACTGAGTATGTTAAGAAATGTGGTGTCTGTATGAAACAAAGGTAATGTTATTAGTCCTAATCCAATCCGAATCTTTCCTACTACTAGTGAGCCATGCGAAAGAGTTGCACTATTATTATTATTATAATCAAAAGAAGCGCTAAACCACAAGGATTATACAGCGCAGCAGGGCAGGAGGAGGATGCAGGGAGAATGAATTGTAAGTGGGAGATGGATGATTAGTAGGGTATGGAGTGCAGCAGGACAGTGGATAGTGTAGGGATAGAGGGTAGCAAGAGATCGAGGTAGAAGGGACTGAGGGAGGTGCTAGAGGTATAATTTTCAGAGTTTGTGTAGTAAGTCAGTTTCTGTCAAAAAGTCAACGAGAGAGTCAGGATTAAAGGAGGGTCCATCAGCAAGAAGGGAAGGTAAAGAAAGGGCCGCAGAGTGAAGACGTCATTGGAGGTAAATTCTGCGTGCTCTTTGATAAAGTGGGCAGTCCAACAGAATATGTCGAACAGACACTGGAACCTGGCAATGCTCACAGAGAGGGGCAGGGAGTCTCTCCATGAGATACCCGTGTGTAAGACAAGTGTGGCCGATGTGAAGACGGGAGAGTGTAGTTTCCCAACCTCGACATTGGTGACAAGAAGAAGGCCAGAAACCTATACTCGGTTTAATAGAATGAAGTTTGTTATTTAGCAGGTCAGACCAGCGTTGTTGCCAACGGGTGCGAAAGTGGGTAGCAATGACTGCAAAATAGTCCGTGAAAGGAACACCTCTATATGAAACTGGAAGGTCATGTACTGCTGACCGCGCACAGTGTCTGCCTGTTCATTGCCCTGTACATCAACATGACCAGGGACCCAACAAAAAACAATATCTTTGTGCTTGCTAGAGATATGGTGTAACCAAAGTTAGATACGAAGAACTAGGGGGTAAGGTGTATCAATTTTACAGATAGCCTGTAAAGCACTAAGGGAGTCTGAAACGACCACAAATGGTGATACAGGCATAGATGCAATACGGATAAGTGCCACAAGAATGGCATACAATTCAGCCATAAATATGCTATCCGAGGGTAATAGATGCCCTCACATGATGCTGTCTGGAAACACTGCTGCGAATCCGACGCCATCAGACGACTTTAAACCATCGGTGTACACTGCGATGGCATGGGATTAGAGTAAAAAACTTTGTCCATTGAGTAGTGTGAAACAAAGTGTTTAAGGGGAGTGCGCGACGTGCTGGTCGTTTCTGAGAAGAACAAGAAGGAAGTGTCGAATCGTCATGTAAGGGTTGTGGTCGTTTGTGTGCGGGACCGGGGGTGGTCCGACGTGTGACATGCGGGCAATCCAAAAATTGCCGCACCGTTGAGGGAGAAGCCGCAATCTAGGTCAGAGAAGAGCGAAGGTCAGATGTGTCAAAAGGGCCGGTCGGAACCCCGGTACCTGAAGCAGGTGATGAACCGGCACCAGCAAGAGGTACAGGGGCATGAGAGGTGTCCAAAGAGTTGTCCGTTAACGAGACAGGGTCAGTATTGGGTGCAGTATCAAGAAGGGGCCCGGGGGTAGGTTCACAATTTAAGGCATCCATGGTTAGGTTCATGGGCTAGGGCATCCATGGTTAGGTTCACGGGCTAGGGCATCCATGGTTAGGTTCACGGGCTAGGGCATCCATGGTTAGGTTTCTTCTTTCTCTTTGTTTTTAAGAAAAAAAGAAAGAAAAGAAGAAAATAAAAAAAAAGGGGGAAACATGGAGGAATAGCTCCCAGGAGGAATGAAAGGGGCGTAAATCACCCTCCGTGCCCAAGAGGACCTCAGCACCGCAAGTAGGGCAGATGCTGCATGGAACCCGTGCCATACCCTACCCTTCATGCCAGTAAACCAGCAATCCGGGATAGCAACCTCACATCCACCGAGCTACCTCAGCGGACAAAAGAGAGGGCGGCCGGATATCAGCCACAAAGCATACCTCCTTCGGTCATCACCCCTGGAATCCGAAAAGTGGCCTCCAGAGATACACCCGTCGCCCGAAAGATACCCAAAGCCACCCCCCGGGAGACCGGAGAGGGAGGGGCATCCCCAGGCGATCCAGATTCCATGGCAAACTACACCACCGCCAAGAACCTCAACGGATAGGGGTAGACCACGGTTCCCTTTCCCCTACCTAGGAACTAGAATGCCTGTGGAGGGAAGCTCCCAGGAGAAAAATGGGAAGGAAATAAGGGAGGGATGAGGAGGAGGAGGAAAGGGAAAAGGGAGGATGGGGAAAATGGGAAAATTGAGGGGGGATTGGGGGTAATTAGGTTTGGTCTGAGGAAGAAGACCAAGAGGTCCAATTCCTCAGACCGATAGCCTCTTTACCTCGTCAAGGAGCCCCCCCCCCCTTAAAGAGGAGAGTTGCACTAGATCTGTTGACTAATTTCCAATGCTCCCTCCAAGGAAACAAACATCTGTGTGTGATGGTCGATCATTTTACCAGATACTGTGAGTTAGTGCCTATTGCAGATAAGACTGCTGAGACAGTAGCAAAAGCGTTCAAGGAACATATAATCTGCAGACATACCACTCCTAAGTCCCTCATAACAGATAATGGAGGTGAATTTTGTAATGAGATCCTTGAAAATTTGTGTACCTTGTATAAGATTACAAAATCAACTATTGTCCCTCACCATCCTGCCATTAATGGTTTAGCAGAAAGAACGAATAAGAAGGTACTTGACGTCCTGAGAGCCACCATCAATCCCAATAGTGCAACCTGGGATGAAGTCATTCCTGATTTTCAGTGTGCAATAAATTCTACTTTTAATGCTTCTACAGGTGACACCCCACATTATGCATTGTACGGTGTTGATAAGCATTTGCCTTATGAGCTGTTATATTCTAATCCGAAACCGACTTACAATCCTGACGATTTCTTAGCAGTTCGTATCGGTCAAGCTCAGAGTGTTTTCAGACGAATTCGTGAAACACTTCATAAGTCAACAGCAGAATTTACAAGAGTAACTAATACTAGAGCCAAACCGACCAAAGTTAAAGTAGGCTTGTGAGTTATGTTGGCTAACTTTAATAAAACTTCAGCAATGCCAAAACTCGATCAAAAGTTTGTTGGTCCTTACAGAGTAGTAGAGCATATTAATGGCAATAAGTATAAAGTTAGAGAAATCAGTACGGGTCAGTTTAAAGAATCACATTTAGATCATATGAAATTAGTATGCGATGATGACGAAGTCCCTGACACCCCTGACAATCAGAGAAGTGAGATAGACTCTGATAATTCTCCTGTTGCTGTACCCTCTACCTCTAATGATCAGTCAGATGATCAACATGAATGTCGTTATTCCCTACGTACACGACAAGTGTTGAGAAATCTTCAAGTATCATTTGTGGATACCAGTGTAGATCCTCCTCAATCAGAAATTGAGTTACCAATTGTAACAGAGTTTGATCCACCCAGAGCTGATAATCATGCAGCCTATATCAATCTCACCCTAGCAGAGTTGGGGTTAAATGTAAATAACCTGTATAGATAAATAATGTAGAAAGTGTATTTCAACTGTGTGTTATAATATTAACTTAGTGTTATTCAGAATTTTTTTTTTTTTGTGTTCACGTTTTCTCCGAATTCTGAGATTTAACAGTGTAGATTTGAGTGCACCAGATCTACCTTGTCTGTTAATCATTACCTTTCCTTATACATCATTTTTTTCCTCAGAATCCGTAGATCACATGAAGACAGATTCGATCGATCGAAGAATTTTTTTTTATTATCTCTTTTATCATGACTTTCTAGTAATGAGCTCAATCATTTATTAATTCCTATATATCATGATATATCATATAGTATTGTAGATTGTTTCCATCACAGTAATATCCATGTGTGCTATAATGTTCAACTGTTGTGTACTTTGACATTGTATAGAATCAGCTCAGAGTCGTACGCCTGTTGTCCTTAGTTTGTATAGATGTATGTCGAGATGACATACATACCGTAGCCGAGCTGTCACTGTAGGCTCAGTGATAGTATGGCTCGTGGCTTGTAACCGTTACTGTATCATAGCTGTTCACGTGATCACCATACCCTGCCTATGTGATCAAGCCGTTACCTCATGTCAAAGGTCACTCTTATGAATGCCAGCAGTGCCCACCTCTGCTCAAGCAGTACCATCCATGCAGGCCGAGTAGACAGACGTAGGCATACGGCTCTGAGTTCCACCCCATATATATCGACTTCAATACAGCAACTAAACACCCAATCTCGTCTGTTCATTACCCAATCCACGAAAGAAACCCCTCGCAACATAGGCACCATGATGGTAATGCTGGAGCTGTGGTAAGAATGATGGTCTTTAGGTACCATGATGGTAATGCTGGAGCTGTGGTAAGAATGATGGTCTCTAGGCACCATGATGGTAATGCTGGAGCTGTGGTAGGAATGATGGTCTCTAGGCACCATGATGGTAATGCTGGAGCTGTGGTAAGAATTATGTTCTCTAGGCACCATGATGGTAATGCTGGAGCTGTGGTAAGAATGATGATCTCTAGGCACCATGATGGTAATGCTGGAGCTGTGGTAAGAATGATGGTCTCTAGGCACCATGATGGTAATGTTGGAGCTGTGGTAAGAAAAAATGGAAAAGTGTTGGTGCCCGGGGATGAAACTGATATCCTTGGGATAAAACTCAACAAAAACTGACTATGAAGAACCACGTTGTAAATCTCGCAAAGTGGATAAGAAACTTACAGCACTTCGATATACCTCACATCTGCTTGACAGTAAATGTTGCATACATAGACCTTAAGTGGGATCCACTTTCTTGGATTGCCTTCCCCCCTGTCTTATCTGCGACTTCTTGAGAATAGAGAACAGAGCAAGAAAACTCATCGCTCACCTGGACAGATCTGTCATTTCAGCTTAGCTTTCAATACAGGAGGGATATGAGTGGCCTTACTGTTATGTACAAGGTCAACATTGTCAAGGTACCAAACTAGGCTTCACTTCGAGAACAGTAAGAAGTGAACTTCTACACAACAAGACGGGCAGCAGACAGCAACTACACTCGGACTGTACCCTTCTCCACATCATTACTTCATCTGAGATCATTTATTCCTAGGATGATATCACCAAAATAAAGTCAGTTGATCAAATGAAATTGCTGGCCCACAGATAGCTATAATTTTATCTTGTTCACTATCTATATATATCTTAATAAAAAGACTTTAAAATCAGCTGATGTAGGTAACAGTTCTTAGCTTGTAAATAAAGTTAGGAACCATAAACCAAACATTGTAAAACCCAGTGAAAAAGAAAGAGAGGGAGAAAGGAGTGAGATGAAGAGAGGGAATAAGTGAGATGAAGAGAGGAGAGGGAATAAGTGAGATGAAGAGAGGGAGTGAGAGGAAGAGAGGAGAGGAAATAAGTGAGAGGAAGAGAGGAGAGGGAATAAGTGAGATGAAGAGAGGGAGTGAGAGGGAGAGGAGGAGGTTAGATGAGATGAGAAAGAATACACAAGATAAAGAAGTTTATGACAAACGATGGCAGGTCACATTTGTACCTGAGACAATACAAATACAGCCTCTCCTCACTTAGTGACGTACTCGTTTACTGACAACTCAGACTTACGATGGGCTCTCTGACAAGTATGCATACCTAAATAATGTATATTACAGCTAATTTCCTCTATTCTTTTTATTACAATATACAGTAAACTACTGTATAAACATTTACAAATATACCAGAAATTATATTAATGGTGCAAAGGTGACATTAAAACAATATCAAAGATGGTTGACAAAAACCCACTAACACTATAGGATGCTCCTCACTTAGCAACGAATTCATTTACAGACGTGGTCTTAGATATGGAACTTGGTCGTTAGGTGAAGAAAGGCTGTGTTGATGGTATCTAGGCATAATGATGATAATGCTAGAGCTGTGGTAAGAATGAATGGGACTATAAAGAACCACACTGTATATCTTACAAAAAAATGGCTAAGAAACTTAGAGCACTTCAATACATCTTACATCTGCTCGACAACAGAGGCTGCATACTCACACCTTAGGTATGGTCCACTTTCTTGGATTTCCTGTCACCCCATCTCATCTGCAATTTGTTGAGAGAATAGAGAACAAAGCAAGATGACTCATTGCTTGCCAGGACAGATCTGTCATTTCAACTTAGCCTTCAACACAGGAGGGATGTGAGTATCTTTACTGTTATGTACAAGGTCAACATTGTCAAGGTACTGAACTAGGCTCCACTTCAAGAACACTGAGAAGTGAACTTCTACACAACAAGACAGCAGCAGAAAGCAACTACACTCTGACTGTACCCTTCTCCAGAACATCATTTCATCTGAGGTCATTTATTACTAGGATGACTCGTGTCTGGAACATGTTCATATAGTGAAATGACATCAACAAAAATAAAATCAGTTGACAAAATAAAACTGCTGGCCCACAGATGGCTACAACTTTGTCATGTTAACTATCTGTATAATGTGGACCCCCTGTTCTCGTTGGTAATCCGTCCCAGAGGGCCCGTCGACCACCGGTTTGGTCGAACTCCGATTCTATTTTCCCCATAAGAAATAACGGAAATAAAATTAATCCGTTCCAGACATCCAAAAGTATTAAAATAAAATATTTTTTAGAACTTTTTGACCTTAAATTATACACATTTTTATGAAAAATTAAGAAATAATAGTACAATAACATGTTGATGTGTGCAACACGTGAGGAGGGGAGAAGATGGAGTAGTATGCTAGTGTTTGGAAGAGGAATCCCCTTCCATTAACCCTTTGGGGGTCGGTGCCGTACTAGTACGTTTTACGAGCAGGGGTTGGTGCCGTACTAGTACGCCTAAATTCTAGCGGCCTCAATTTAAGCAGAAAACGTCTGGTAGGCATACATATGAAAGAATGGGTCTGTGTAGTCAGTGTGCGCAGTATAAAAAAAATCCTGCAGTACACACTGCATAATGAGAGAAAAAAAACTCTGACCGTTTTTTCGATTAAAACAGCGACTTTGCAGTCGATTTTCGTATGGTATATATTGATGTATTCTCGTTTTCCTGGTCTCATTTGATAGAATGGAAGATATATTACAGAAATCGAGATGATTTTGATTGGTATGACAATGACAAATACCTTGAAATTGAGCTCAAAGTAGCGAAGATATTCGATTTTTGACGATGTTCAAGAGTAAACAAATCACACCATGCCTCCAATACACATCAACTGGCGAGTCTTATATTCATGCACAAGTGCTCTGATATTATTTATACCATTTTTACAATGATGCAGTTGTATACATAACAGTAAATCTTCTATTTTTTGTGAGAATAAAAATTCAAAATGAAAAGCAAAAGTAATGGAACAGGGGCCTGGAGACGTGACTAATGAACAGAGAACATGTTATTTTAGTGCCAGGAATGTCTGCCTTGTTTATTCTGGACCCTATTTTGAAATTGGCATCGTTTGAAATTTGTGTGAAATTGGAAAATTGTCATTTTCTGACCACTATTTTGGGTAGATGAAATTGGTAAATAGGCAGTTTCTTGTACTCAATCGATAGAAGAAATGGAGTTCTATCGAAATAGCTATAGTTTTAGGAGACTGAAACATTGGAATTTGTCGAAAATAGGGCTCAAAGTGGGCAAAATCGCCGATGCGTAAGTGTCATGGCTACCGATAACTTCGCGAAAGCATAATTCCGTTAGTTTTCGATCAAATTTCATAATTTTGGTGGCGTTATGATCGGAAAAAGATTCTCTATCATTTCATAAGAAAAAATTAATTTTTTTTTTTCCAAAATTTTTCGACCCCAGGAACACTTTCCTGAGAAGGCCTGTCGACCCCCAAAGGGTTAACACTGCAGCTGGCAAGTTCTTTTCTGGGGTTACTGGCTTTTTTCTTTGAATGCTACACTCCCTGCATGAATGCTACACTACCTGCATCCCTGCTTCACTCCCTGCATGAATGCTATACTCCCTGCATCCCTGCTTCACTCCCTGCATCCTTGCTACACTCCCTGCATGCCTGCTACACTCCCTGCATCCTTGCTACACTCCCTGCAACACTCCCTGCATCCTTGCTACACTCTCTGCATCCTTGCTACACTCCCTGCATCCCTGCTACACTCCCTGCATCCTTGCTACACTCCCTGCATCCCTGCTACACTCCCTGCATCCTTGCTACACTCCCTGCATCCCTGCTACACTACCTGCATCCTTGCTACACTCCCTGCATGCCTGCTACACTCCCTGCATCCTTGCTACACTCCCTGCATCCTTGCTACACTCCCTGCATCCTTGCTACACTCCCTGCATCTTTGCTACACTCCCTGTATCCTTGCTACACTCCCTGCATGCCTGCTACACTCTTTGCATCCTTGCTACACTCCCTGCATCCTTGCTACACTCCCTGCATCCTTGCTACACTCCCTGCATGTCTGCTACACTCCCTGCATCCTTGCTACACTCCCTGCATCCTTGCTACACTCCCTGCATCCTTGCTACACTCCCTGCATCCTTGCTACACTCCCTGCATCCTTGCTACACTCCCTGCATCCCTGCTACACTCCCTGCATCCTTGCTACACTCCCTGCATCCCTGCTACACTCCCTGCATCCGTTACACTCCCTGCATCCTTGCTACACTCCCTGCATCCCTGCTAAACTCACTGCATCCCTGCTACACTTCCTGCATCCTTGCTACACTTCCTGCATAAATGCTACACTCCCTGCATGAATGCTTCACTCCCTGCACATTCTTTACCACAGGCTTGGCACTAGGAGCTTTCTTGGGGCCCATGGTGGCTTATTTAGCAGTTGCAAGCACTAAAAACACTAGAATAATGACAATATATATGGTATGAATGTGTGGGTGGTGCGTGGGTAGTGGTTGCTCGCTTGTAAACAATAACACACTGAGTGCCTGGGCGCCCAGCTGTTCCACGGCCTCACACGTACGTGTCCGGGACGGATAGCTAACTCGCCCAACTCCGAGTGGCCGCCTAATACCGAACCAAAAATATTGTAAAAAAAAACGAACACCGATTTGGCCGAGCTCCGACGCCGTCGAGCACCGGGGGTTCACTGTATCTCAACAATAAAAGGCCTATCAAATGAGCTGATGTAGGTATGAGCTTTCAGCTTGTGAAGTTAGGAACCATGAAGCTATCTTTGTAAAACTCAGTGTAAGAGAGAGAAAGATGCAATGTACAGACCTCAGTGGCAACATGCAGACCCCATCAACGTCCTAATTTACCCCTTTCAGGGTTTCGGCCATACTAGTACGGTTTACGCTCTGGGGTTTTCCACGTACTAGTACGCATAAATTCTGGCGCCTTCAAATTAAGCGGGAAAAGGCTGTTAGGCCTAGAGGTGAGAGAATGGGTCTGCGTAGTCAGTGTGCACAGTAGGGAAAAAATCGGGGAGCCAGTGGTGCATTGTGGGAATGCCATGTTAGTACACCTTGTCCACCATGCCTCACGGTAAGAAACTCCTCACTCCTCGGCTAATTGGAGCACTTTTGTTCCGCAGTGTGACAGTTCTAACAGTGATGGGAGTGTCAGTGATGATGGTTTTCAAGGTTTTGAGGAGGTTGTGACCGAAACTAGTGACCATAATACCGGTAATATTGAGGAAAACCCAGACGACCCTCAGCCTTCAACCTCCAGTGCTGTGGCATCTTGTTCACGTGCTGTTGTACCAGAACGAAAGAGGAAACTCTTATTTACTAATATTCAGGACTCTGATATGAGCTTGGATTTTTAACCCCAGAGGGTGTCTGCCCGTGTCAGCCTTGCTCCATGTTTTTTGTGTTTTTCGCAGTCTCTTTTACGTGCTAGAACTTTAAAACTGTGCCAGTGATCTTATAAGGTACATCCCTCCAGTGCTCGGAACAAATCAGGCAGAAAACAGTTATACTGAGTCAAAAAACAAGGGAATTAGTGTGCAAGAACATAGTGCCAAAATCCCAGAGGGGAACTGAAGTGCCGTGTGAAATAACAAAACAGACCGAATATTTGTCAGAGGAAGGAAAGTCTCCCTGAAAACAGGGTGTAGATAGATCTGTATAGTGAATATCTCAGTGGTGCCATAGTATACATAGTATAAGTTAATAGATGTTAAAGTGAAAACTAAGGCAGAAGTGTAGGCCTAACAAGTTTCGTGTTTGAAATCAGTTGCCAGCGGCCACCGGGTCCTTACCACGCAGGTCCGTGTATCGATAATTTTAAACTGTTAGTATACCTGACCAAATCTAGTGATTACATTGATATAAAAGAATTTCTATGAAATACAAATAGGTGCACAATCGTGAGGAAATACATAAATAGTCCAGTTCGAAAAATACGATAATCAGTGTCGAGTTGTGAGTTGTCAGTGAACGACTTCAACAGTGCAGTGTCTGCACTCTGAAGGAGGGGTGTTAATGTTGCAGTTTTATAACTGTAGTGTAACGCACCCCTCTGGCAAGACAGTGATGGAGTGAATGAAGATGAAAGTTTTTCTTTTTCGGGCCACCCTGCCTTGGTGGGAATTGGCCGATGTGTTAATAAAAAAAAAAAATAAGACCGTATATCTTCCAGTCATCATAGGAAAAACAGCAGTGTTGTGGTGTAGGAAAAAAAAGTAGAAAAACTAAATCCAGTAGAGTGAACCATAAGTGCATAAAAACCCAGGTGGTAAACCAGGGTGCCAGAAGTAAACAGGGTGTCAGAGGTAAACCAGGGTGCCAGAGGTACGGCCGCCTGTCATAGTAGGAGCTGCCAAAAGCACTGTTTTTTTTCTCCAACACGCAAGTTATACTTTTTATCATACTGATCATTATTACTCTGTTTAAGCATCTTCCAGTGGTCTGTCTCGTGTAACCCAAATAATCCCTACAGGATTCATTAAGTAAGTGACACTGGATCTCGTCAGATCCAAGAAATAAGGGAACTATTGACCGGATTCAAAACTGGTATCCTCGACCGGATTCAATAAAGCGGACGGAGTTTTAGGGGACCTTATCAAACACCCAAACAATAACAATAACTTAAAGCGGTAAGATTGTCTCAAACACTTACACATGCAAATAAAATAGATACGATACAAATAGACAGATCACCACTTCAGGGAAGCTATTAGTAGACTATACAGTAAACCAACAAAATCAATCATGAAACCCTGTGTAGTATGCAACCTAACAAACAAACGTTCCACTGGATGGATTACATGAAACTTCTGTGGTAAATGGAGCCATGCTCCTTGTGCAGGCATTCAAGAAACTACTACACGAGATATTAAACCAGGGAAGTGTTTTTGGGTATGCCCAAATGAGACCGAACTGTGGAATAAAATCACATCGATATTAAAAGATGACAACATCAAATCAGACTTCATAAAAAACATGACAGCATTCTATAACAGTTGGGAAAGTAAAAAATCTGGGCCAGATGGTGCTACCACCCCTGGTACAGATGTTGTAATGGTAGACAGTAACTGTAAGAATGGATAAATAAATGATGGTGACCTGAAGAGGGACAGGAGCTCTTGTGAAATAAATGATGGGGAAACAGGTGTAGACAAGGACACACAAAAACCAGTGTTACAAACTAGCAATACCACGGTAGATAGTAAACAGGGTGATGCCCTGGGAAATACTGAAGATAAATTACCAGAAACTGATGAAGGCTCCTATGGGGAATTGTGGGAGATTGTCTATCTGGGACACCGCCACTTGAAACAAACAATCTCCCGGGGAGATGACCGACTAGTATAATTTTACCACAGTCACTCCCGCAAGGTGCGTAAGAAATTTTACCCACTCCTGGTCGCACCTGAGGGGTACCTTCGATATTCTCACGTTAGCCCACTGCACTCTGGACCAGTATAAATAAATCTGAGTAGATAATACTAATAGTTATGGTATGATTAATTTTAAGTGGACTGTATGGTTATTAGGTGACTGATCAAGTAGAAGGACGGAGAGAGAACACACAATTAAGTTAACATGACCATCACTCACCCATTAACAGCATCATAGCGGTGCATCATAGATCGGTGACCTAACTAAGATACATCTACTGTTTATAACAATCTCATCGGCCGACTTAGACTGCTACAAAAGTGAGTACTTAGCTTTAGGTGAGGGAGTCACTTCGCTGTTGACGTTCTCCTGTGGTCTTGTTCGATAGTGATGGTAAGGGTTGTCCCGTCGAGTCCAGGAAGATTAATTTCCGTGAACTCTTATACGCCCACGAGACCGGGCGTTATTTAACATGTGGTTGGTCAGGGTAGCGATTCATATCCTCTCACTATTCCGGCCTTATTACAGTTTATACGTATAACTTTGCACACTGTGCATATCCTGGATTAATGCCCCACTAGTTTGTACACATTCACCGTCTCGATACTTATATTTCGAGTCAATGAATTAAGATAGATTAGTTCATCTACTCCATATCAAAGATGGCGGTCGGAGTATAGCGTCACAACGCCAGACCCGCCGGTGCCATCACTCCCAATTATTTACAACTCTGCTTCACTAGATACACCATTTCACAATATTCATTGAGCATATTTCAGTCTCTTCTAATACGAAAACCACTCGGAATCCGGGTTTACGATTGTATCCCGTCGTATGGTCGCTTCACTGGAATTCAAATTAGGCCTACACCAACGCCCTCGTTGAAAACATTCACTATATTTCGCTAATTACTACCCTATTACTGGGCCTCCTGGACCGATTGTCCACTTTATACACGTCGCACACATTGATATCACTCCATATTACGAAATGAAGTAATTAAGTCCGGTTTGGCGGTCGTATTCGCCAAATCCCAGCCGCCATCACCTGATATCTGGTGGGTAGGACGTAGTCCTTCTAACTCCCCTCTCTCTCAGCCTCCCTGCCCAGCATCCTTCCCGCGTCCTGCCCTGCTAATACGATGGTTCTGTATTCATACCCACATAACCGTTAAGCTACCAGCAGCACATTAAAGATATCTATTCATATTGGAAAGTTTATCAATTACAACTTTCGGAAAATACCAATATTTTCCACAGCTCCATTGTTAGCACTAGTGTCAAGGATAGAAACGAGACAGGAACACATGCACCAATAACGAATACAATGGGGAACACAGTCACAAAAAAACAGGGCAAACGGAAACCAGGCCTATGTGAATATTATGCACTTGGTATCTGCAGGCATGGAAAATCTGGGAAATCAGATGGGACATGCAATTATGATCACCCCAGAAAATGCCGTGCCCATATGAAAACAGGAAAATGCAACCTCACGTCCTATAAGCTTTTCCACCCTGATATGTGCCACTCATCAATTCAGGAAATACAGTGCTATAACTTATATTGCCAGGCATACCACCTAAAGGGTACAAGGTGACACAGAGCATCCAGACCATGGCAAAACCAGGGTAGCCACAGCCACTCCGGAGAGAGAGGTTTTTTAGTGCCAGGAAGGAAAAAAAGCTGGCAGAAAATGACAAATTGTACACCAACTGCAACAATTTCTGGAGTGGAATCACAGTCAATGGCTTCCACTCCAATACAACAGATATGTATTAGTGCCAGTAAAAAAATTCCCCCCCCCCATACCACCAATCCAACGACATTCATCTTTGCAAATATACAGGGTCTAAAGCCAGCAACAAACAACAAGATACCTTACATCTGTGGACTGTTTACAGAGTCAAATGCTATGTTTGTGGCTTTCACAGACTCACATAAGAGATCACTTGGACAATGAAATATGGATCCCGGGCTACAACCTATACAGATGCGACAGAGTGAACAGGCAAAAACGGGGGGTTGGCCTGTATATCAGTCACTTGTATGTTCAGAACTACTAAATGCCTCAAATGATGTAGATGAAGTATTAGAAATAAAGATCGAGAATCAAAACCTGGTCATCGTGGTTGTATACAAGCCTCCAGATGCATCCCACCAATTCCAGGAACAGCTTCTGAAAATTGACCACTGTCTGGAAAATCTTCCAGCTCCTGCCCCCAACATCTTGCTCCTGGGGGATTTCAACCTAAGGCACCTAAAATGGAGGAACATTGCAAACAATGTGGTAGGAGAGATAACACCAGGAGGCAGCTAAGATGAAAACTCGCACACACATGAACTTTTAAATCTCTGCACCAAATTCACCTTAAACCAGCAAATAGTAGAGCCTACAAGATTAGAGAATACGCTGGACCTCATCTTCACCAACAATGATCTGATATGAAATGTCATCATATCAAAAACAATATACTCAGATCACAACATAATAGAGGTCCAGACATGCATGCGGGGAGCCACAGATCAACAAAATGTGATCAGCCACGAGGGAGCCTTCTCCAAATTCAACTTCAATAAAAAAACATAAGGTGGGACCAAGTAAACCAAGTCCTAAAAGATATAAACTGGGAAGATAGCCTAAGCATCACGGATCCTAACCTATGTCTAGAACAAATTAACTCTGTGGCACTTGAGGTTTGCTCAAGGCAAATTCCCTTTAGGAAAAAGAGGAGAAGATGCAAACTGGAAAGAGGGAGGCGCTCCCTATACAGGCGAAGGCAAAGAATAACGGAGCGGCTACAAGAGGCCAATATATCTGAAATACGAAGGGAGACACTAGTCAGAGAAATAGCAAACATCGAATTAAAACTAAAGGAATCTTACAGGAATCAAGAAACGCGGGAAGAACTAAAAGCCATAAATGAAATTGAAAGAAACCCAAAGTATTTCTTTTCTTATGCAATATCAAAGTCGAGAACGACAACCAGTATTGGGCCCCTATTAAAACGGGATGGGTCCTACACAGATGACAGCAAGGAAATGAGTGAGTTACTTAAGTCCCAGTATGACTCAGTTTTTAGCGAGCCGTTAACCAGACAGAAAATCGAAAACCTAAGTGAATTTTTTTATGAGAGTGCCAAAAAACACGACAGATGCATGCCTATCTGACATCGCCCTGATGCCAAATGACTTCGAAAAGGCAATAAATGACATGCCCATGCACTCCGCTCCAGGCCCAGACTCATGGAACTGTGTTCATCAAGAACTGCATGAAGCCCCTATCACGTGCTTTTAACATCCTATGGAGAGGGAACATGGACACTGGGGTCGTCCCGCAGTTACTAAAAACAACAGACATAGCCCCACTCCACAAAGGGGGCAGTAAAGCAATAACAAAGAACTACAGACCAATAGCGCTAACGTCCCATATCATAAAAATCTTTGAAAGGGTTCTAAGAAGCAAGATCGCCACTCATCTAGATACCCATCAATTACACAACCCAGGGCAGCACGGGTTTAGATCAGGTTGCTCCTGTCTGTCCCAACTACTGGACCACTACGACAAGGTTCTGGATGCTCTAGAAGACAAACAGAATGCAGATGTTATATACACAGACTTTGCAAAAGCCTTTGACAAGTGTGATCATGGTGTAATAGCACACAAAATGCGTGATAAAGGAATAACAGAAAAAGTTGGTAGATGGATCTATAATTTCCTAACAAGTAGAACACAGAGTAGTAGTCAACAGAGTAAAGTCTGAGGCAGCTACTGTGAAAAGCTCTGTTCCACAAGGCACAGTACTCGCTCCCATCCTGTTACTCATCCTCATATCGGACATAGACAGGGATATAAGCCACAGTGCCGTGTCTTCCTTTGCAGATGACACCCGAATCTGTATGACAGTGTCCACCGTTGAAGACACTGCAAGACTCCAAGCAGACATAAACCAAATCTTTAAATGGGCTGCAGAAAAAAATATGAAGTTCAATGATGAGAAATTTCAATTACTCAGATACGGAAAACGTGAGGAAATAAAAATCTCATCGGAGTACAAAACTAATTCCAACCACACAATAGAGTGAAAAACTAATGTCAAAGACCTGGGAGTGATCATGTCAGAGGATCTCACCTTCAAGGACCATAACACCGTAGCAATCGCATCTGCTAGAAAAATGACAGGATGGATAATGAGAACCTTCAAAACCAGGGATGCCAATCCCATGTTGACACTTTACAGATCGCTTGTTCTATCTAGGCTGGAATATTGCTGCACACTAACTGCACCTTTCAAGGCAGGTGAAATTGCTGACCTTGAAAATGTGCAGAGAACCATCACGGCATGCATAACTGCGATAAACCACCTCAATTACTGGGAACGTTGAAGTTCCTAAACCTGTACTCTGTAGAATGCAGGCAGGAGAGATATATAATTATATACACTTGGAAAATTCTCGAGGGATTAGTTCCTAACTTGCACACGAGAATCACTCCCTACGAAAACAATAGACTCGGCAGGCGATGTAACATCCCCCGATGAAAAACAGGGGTGCCACTAGCACGCTGAGAGACAACACAATAAGTGTCAGGGGCCCAAGACTGTTCAACTGCCTCCCAGCATACATCATGGGATTACCAACAAACCCCCGGCTGTCTTCAACCAGGCACTGGACAGGCACCTAAAGTCGGTACCTGACCAGCCGGGCTGTGGTTCGTACGTTGGACTGCATGCGGCCAGCAGTAACAGCCTG
Organism: Cherax destructor; assembly: GCA_009830355.1. Taxonomy (NCBI): domain Eukaryota; kingdom Metazoa; phylum Arthropoda; class Malacostraca; order Decapoda; family Parastacidae; genus Cherax; species Cherax destructor. Next base: position 614 of record WNWK01035588.1, on the reverse strand, counting down.
GTTGATCAGGCTCTGATCCAACATGAGGCCTGGTCACAGACCGTGCCTGGGGCGTTGACCCCTGGAATTCTCTCAGGTAAACTCCAGGTAATGGTGATGATATTGAATATGAACTCCAAGTTCTTCAAAACAGTTCCAGTAGCGAGAGTGGAGTGGAATATTCCCCAGTGAAGCGTCAGTATATACGACAGTATATGCGCTCTGGTAGCATGCCATATGCTGTTCCAAGGGGAAGGAGTACATCTCGGAGTACATCCCGTGGGCGTATAACAGGAACATATAGTGAAAATGAAGATGATAGTGTTGCAATTGGGATAAGAAATGTGCATACATCTGGTGGTGGTGGTGCCAGGCGCGAGGCACAAGCAGTGGACCATGCTGGCACCGACGCCGCTGACTCACCCGACCTACAACAAAGGCCACCCTCACCCCCACCACCACAACCTCCACTCCCACAACCCCTACAACCACCTGCCAATATCTAGTACCCACCAGCAGACCGCACCTGGGATTGGCAGGAAGCTGACAATTTTATTCCCAATCCCCACCAGTTTGATGAAAGTCAAAGTGGAATACGCCCATCATGTACACTTGGGAACAATGCCACTGAACTG
>WNWK01035587.1:0-19676 GCA_009830355.1 Cherax destructor | reverse complement strand
TTTTTAGTGTTAAGTGCTTTGTAACAAGTGATCCGGTGAATAAGGCTTCTACGTTAATGAGTATTTGAAGAATATGTGCAGTATAGTGTTAGTTAAACCAGTGTTATGGGGGCAGGTCGACCCAGTAGCCTAGTACAGTGTTTGTTGTAATTGTGTGCTATAGTACAACTATTATGTGTCTTAACTTTCTGTTTTGATGCTGGTGTAGTGCTCTTGATCCAAGGTATCAAGGACGTAGTGCAGACAGGCATGCAAACAGACATAATTATATAGAACAAAGACAATTGGGACAACGTTTCGCTCTACGGTACGTAGAGCTTTTTTCAAGTGACCCAAAAGTGAAATGTGTATGTGAGTGGGTCAACGTGTGGGGGACTGACCACCTGATGATAACGAAGGAAACTTTGATAAGGAATCTTCGAGTACAGAGAACCCAAGTGTAGCCCACAACACTCGCATCTCTGAGGCCGTGTTAATGACCACTTTGATAGTTTTTATTTTATACCTTACAGCCATTATATGGTCGGCAGTGACAACATAACTGGTACACAACTTAGAATAGCAGTCATATACTGAACCTCTCATCATATATAACACCCTTTTTAGGTCCTCTTTTTTCCTGACAAACAAAATTCTCGTTAGAACACTACTAGCTGAATGCAGAGAACAGTAATATAACTTTAGTTATAAAGTCAAAATATATATAAGAAATATACTGCCATGGAAAGCGATAAACACTGCTTTTGCATAATTAATAGACTGCATTCACACGCGTTCTTCCACTGTGACTCAGGTAAGAAAACACTGCTACAAAATATTCCACTTGACGCAAGGAAAACTGCGTCCATGACAAACACTAAAACAACACTGACACAAACACTACAACATTGACAAACACTACAGCATTGGCACAGACACTACAGCATTGGCACAGACACTACATCATTGGCACAGACACTACATCATTGGCACAGACACTACAGCATTGGCACAGACACTACTGCATTGGCACAGACACTACAGCATTGGCACAGACACTACATCAGTGACAGCCTACATCACACACACAAACACTACAGCATCTCACCGACAAACACTATAATGACATAAGCATTACACTACTGACACAAACACAAACACTGTATTACTGACACAAACACTGTATTACTGACACAAACACTGTATTACTGACACAAACACTGTATTACTTACACAAACACTGTATTACTGACACAAACACTGTATTACTGACACAAACACTGTATTACTGACACAAACACTGTATTACTGACACAAACACTGTATTACTGACACAAACACTGTATTACTGACACAAACACTGTATTACTGACACAAACACTGTATTACTGACACAAACACTGTATTACTGACACAAACACTGTATTACTGACACAAACACTGTATTACTGACACAAACACTGTATTACTGACACAAACACTGTATTACTGACACAAACACTGTATTACTGACACAAACACTGTATTACTGACACAAACACTGTATTACTGACACAAACACTGTATTACTGACACAAACACTGTATTACTGACACAAACACTGTATTACTGACACAAACACTGTATTACTGACACAAACACTGTATTACTGACACAAACACTGTATTACTGACACAAACACTGTATTACTGACACAAACACTGTATTACTGACACAAACACTGTATTACTGACACAAACACTGTATTACTGACACAAACACTGTATTACTGACACAAACACTGTATTACTGACACAAACACTGTATTACTGACACAAACACTGTATTACTGACACAAACACTGTATTACTGACACAAACACTGTATTACTGACACAAACACTGTATTACTGACACAAACACTGTACATACAGACACAAACACTGTACATACAGACACAAACACTACATACAGACACAAACACTGTACATACAGACACAAACACTACATACAGACACAAACACTACACATACAGACACAAACACTACATACAGACACAAACACTACATACAGACACAAACACTACATACAGACACAAACACTACATACAGACACAAACACTACATACAGACACAAACACTACATACAGACACAAACACTACATACAGACACAAACACTACATACAGACACAAACACTACATACAGACACAAACACTACATACAGACACAAACACTACATACAGACACAAACACTACATACAGACACAAACACTACATACAGACACAAACACTACATACAGACACAAACACTACATACAGACACAAACACTACATACAGACACAAACACTACATACAGACACAAACACTACATACAGACACAAACACTACATACAGACACAAACACTACATACAGACACAAACACTACATACAGACACAAACACTACATACAGACACAAACACTACATACAGACACAAACACTACATACAGACACAAACACTACATACAGACAAACACTACATTACTGATACAAATATCTAGCTTTACCACATACAAATTAACATCACGAACATACAAGTAGCTACAGAAGAACGCTTCATAATTTATGAGCAAGATGTAGCAGTGAGTGCTCTTGCCCTCCTGGCTACATAAATCAACTGAAATATTGAGTGATTTTTTTTTTTTTTGCATACACGAGCAAAATTAGAATAACGTGCAGGTTAATACTAGTTAGATTTTGTTATTATACTTAACTAGTACAGTAGTACAAGACACGTGTATAACACCTGGGTGTCTGTCTTGAGACGTTACTCCTCCAACCAGTGGTTCTATCAATTAAATACAGAGATTATTGAAGGTGTTGAAATTTTAGGCAGCAGCAGACGAGGTAATCAGTCCCCTAGCCTGAATGAAGGTGTTCACTGTAGTCTTGAACTGACAAAGCCAGTGGCTGGCGAAACGTCTTCAAAATAAACACACCCAAGTATTGCACGTGTCTTAGTCATCAACTTGGTATTGTATATCATTACTGCTACTGTAAATCGCAGTAGTTAGCGTTATTATGGAGCTATTTTTAATTTAAACGGAACCTTAACACGTTATGCTCTTCACAATAATTGTATACAATACTAATAAGATGAGGAATTAGACACATATGCAACACCTGGGCTGCACATCTGCAGCCCAGGTGCTCACTGAGGAGGGGCTCCTGGGACGCCAGCCTAGTCTTCCTATACTAGACACTTAAACATTTTAGGGCTAAACGTATGTTTTTTTCAGAACAAACTCTTTGATAATACACTGATGACCTGTTTGATATGGGTTAATTGGTTTACTGGTTTACTTGTACTCACTGTAACTTATCTAACGACCATATGAACTATTGTCTTCCTAATCTTAAGTTAATTTTTAAGTTTGTCCGAAATGCTCTGCATACTAAGGGGCTTTTGGCATGCTCACCCAACTGTTATATTACTCTGTACAACCATGTATCATGTCAAAATACACTTCTTATTCTTTTAAGTGAGTAGCTCGATCGCTGGCGCACTCAGCTCACACTTTAGGACGTGTTTTCTCAAGGCACCTGCTGCCCATGTTAACCCATTAGTAAAATGGGTGCGTGGGTCTTAGTCGACTGGTGTGGGTCGCATCCTGGGACAAAATTGACCTAATTTGCTCGAAATGTTCTCCATAAAAAGGGGTTTAATATATTGATGTCAGTTAGACCTGTATACCTTGTACATGTACTTGTAGAAATAGATTATTATGATTTATTTAAGCACCGTATAAGGTTGGTATGGAAACAATGGTGCTAAAACAAGTCAAGGAAGCAAGACTCCAACAAGGCACTCAGAAGCAGTCAACAGTGTAGTTAATACCAGGGCCGTGGTATTATCCATTAGGCGCTATAATCACAGTGTCTAGGGCCGACGAAAGTTTTGGTCCTACGAAAAATTTTGTGAACTAAAATAACGTTTATCAGAAAAACTGAAAAGCGAACTATAAAATCAAAATTCATATCTTTCTAAATCAAATATATTTTTTCTAAGGCACAAATTACTATTATAATATTGCGTATATACATTGTATAGGTATATTCAGTGGGGGCTACGACAGCAAATGTATCTCGGACCTACGACGGTCTTCTAACCTGGTTAAAAAAAAAAAATAATCCAAATTTGATATGACTGACAAAACCTAGGTTCAGAAATTGCCAGAGTATACTTCTGAGAGTCAGTCCCACATGCAGTTTCCAGCTGTTTTTTTGGTTAGGTTACGTTGTCATTTGTCCATATGAAAATAACCCATTATAATATACCACAACGTAAAAATATAGGATAGAGGCGATTAAAAAAAAAAAAAATTTGCCGCACGACCAGAAAACTGGTATAGTCCCTGAAAATAAATAAGTCATTTTCACTGCTAAAGGCACCTTTATCAGTTACACATTTGACTGTGTTTGAAACAGTGAAATGTTTGTCTTTAGGAGGACGCGCTACAAAAATGACTGTAAATAACAAAAAGACACAATACCGTGACTGGAACAATACACACACAACCACAACCACTTCCCCCGTCTTTGTGTGTTAGTGTGACTTTGTAAATGGTCCAAGTCGGGCCGAAACGTCGTCGTAAGCTCCTCTCTTTTATATGTGCGGGTTGTGTGTGTAAAAATGACTGTCCTTGTTTGTGAGGCTGTGTTCCTGCCCCCCCTCCCCTTCCTTACTGGAGGTGTCTTCATTGTTATTATTGCAGTACACATTGTTATTATTGCAGTACACATTGTTATTATTGCAGTATACATTGTTATTATTGCAGTACACAAATAACTCGCAAATACGAGGCTGAAACTTATGACGACGTTTCGGTCAGACTTGGAACCGTGACTTGCCACACTAGTCTCCTGTGTGCGGGTTGTGTACTGTCCCAGTACACAACCTTAACCTTTTTATTCTTTTATTATTACAATCATGAATTGAGCACTAAACCTGTTGGGGTCATACAGCACCTGAGGGGAAAATTGGGCGGCAATCAAGTTTGATGCAAGAAAGGGAAAGTCAGGTCCAGTTCCCTGAGCCAAGAGCCCTTCACTGGCGTCAAGGAACCTCCTGTGAGGGAGGGGGAGTGCTTTGATGCTGCTCTTGATCCAATGAATCGAACTGCCATCCCCTTCGTAGCATCAGATTTGATTATCTTACGTTATGTACAGCCACAGCGGTCGACTAACACCCAGGTACCTACTTACTGCTAGGTAAACAGGGGCAGCAGGTGTTAGGTAACTTGTTCAGAGGTTTCCACTCGTTCAAGTATCGAGCCCCGGTCCCCTCACTGTGAGAGCCAAGGCCGCTACCAGTTAAGCCGCATTGGCATGAGATGAATATGGTAAAGGGGACGATAATGCAGGTCGCATGGGAACACTCCCCATTATTTTCTAGCAAATATTGAGCCATGGAGGAGACCGGCTGGATCAGGCCAGTAGGTCAAGTCAGTAGGTTAGGTCAGTAGGTCAATTCAGTAGGTCTAGTCAGGAAGCTAAGTCGAGGTTAAGGTCAAGAATTAATGATTATTTGTAGTCATGTGCATTTAAGGTCACACTGAGGTTTCAGTTAGAAGAGGGATGGGGGGGGGGGGGTGGATGCCCCAAGATATTCACTGACCGTAAGAGTAGAGGACGGAGGATCCAGCCTCTAGTACACCCTGCTCTGAAGGATCCTGCCTCCAGTACACCCTGCTCTGAAGGATCCAGCCTCCAGTACACCCTGCTCTGAAGGATCCTGCCTCCAGTACACGCTGCTCTTAAGGATCCAGCCTCTAGTACACCGTGCTCTGAAGGATCCAGCCTCCAGTACACGCTGCTCTGAAGGATCCTGCCTCCAGTACACCCTGCTCTGAAGGATCCAGCCTCCAGCACACCCTGCTCTGAAGGATCCAGCTTCCAGCACACCCTGCTCTGAAGGATCCAGCCTCCAGCACACCCTGCTCTGAAGGATCCAGCCTCCAGTACACCCTGCTCTGAAGGATCCAGCCTCCAGTACACCCTGCTCTGAAGGATCCAGCCTCCAGTACACAGTGCTCTGAAGGATTCAGCCTCCAGTACACAGTGCTCTGAAGGATCCAGCCTCCAGTACACCCTGCTCTGAAGGATCCAGCCTCCAGTACACCCTGCTCTGAAGGATCCAGCCTCCAGTACACAGTGCTCTGAAGGATCCAGCCTCCAGTACACAGTGCTCTGAAGGATCCAGCCTCCAGTACTTCCTGCTCTGAAGGATCCAGCCTCCAGTACACCCTGTTCTGAAGGACCCATACTGCTTCAGCACTTCACGAGAAAATAATTCATAAGTGTGAAGGCATGAGAATGATCAGGGGGTCGATTTCAACATGCCAGTGGAAGCGTGAGGTATATACATCAGGTCCCACCAGTGGTACCAGTGGTAGCACTGTATACCACATGACACACAAACAACCCGCACATAGGAGAGAGAAGCTCATGACGACGTTTCGGTCCGACTTAACCATTCAGTCCAAGTCGGGTTATTTGTGTATTGTTCCAGTCACGGTATTGTGCCTTTTTGTTCTTTATTCATGACACAGTATACCTGGAGAGGGTTTCGGGGGTCAACGCCCCCGCGGCCCGGTCTGTGACCAGGCCTCATGGTGGATCAGGGCCTGATCAACCAGGATGTTACTGGTGGCCGCACGCAAACCGACGTACGAACCACAGCCCGGCTGGTCAGGTACTGACTTTAGGTGCCTGTCCAGCGCCTTTTTGAAGTCAGCCAGGGGTCTATTGGTAATCCCCCTTATGTATGCTGGGAGGCAGTTGAACAGTCTTGGGCCCCTGACACGTATTGTGTTGTCTCTTATCATGCTAGTGGTACCCCTGCTTTTCATTGGGGGAATGTTGCATCGTCTGCCGAGTCTTTTGCTTTCACAGGGAGTGATTTTCGTGTACAAGTTTGGTACTAATCTCTAGGATTTTCCAAGTGTATATGATCATGTATCTCTCCCGCCTGCGTTCTAGGGACTACAGGTTGAGGAATTTCAAGTGTTCCCAGTAATTGAGGTGTTTTATCGCAGTTATGTGTGCCGTGAAGGTTCTCTGTACACTTTCTAGGTCAGCAGTTTCATCTGCCTTGAAAGCTGTATAACCCTTGTGGTTTAGCGCTTCTTTTGATTATAATAATAATAATCTGCCTTGAAAGGTGCTGTTAGTGTGCAGCAATATTCCAGCCTTGATAAAACAAGTGACCTGAAGAGTGTCATCATGGACTTGGCATCCTTAGTTTTGAAGGCTCTCATTATCCATCCCGTCATTTTTTTTTATCACTCCCAGGTCTTTTACATTAGTTTTTCGCTCTATTGTGTGGTTGGAATTTGTTTTATACTCCGATGTAGTTTTAATTTCCTCACGTTTTCCATATCGGAGTAATTGAAATTTCTCATCGTTGAACTTCATATTGTTTTCTGCGGCCCATTTAAAGATTTGGTTGATGTCCGCCTGGAGTCTTGCAGTGTCTTCAATGGAGGACACTGTTATGCAAATTCGGGTGTCATCTGCAAAGGAAGACACGGTGCTGTGGCGTATATCCCTGTCTGTGCCAGCTATGAGGATGAGGAACAGGATGGGAGCAAGTACTGTGCCTTGTGGAATAGAGCTTTTCACCGAAGCCGCCTCGAACTTTACTCTGTTTACTACTACTCTGTGTTCTATTTGTTAGAAAATTATAGATCCACCTACCAACTTTTCCTGTTATTCCTTTTTCACGCATTTTGTGTGCTATTACACCATGGTCACACTTGTCAAAGACTTTTGCAAAGTCTGTGTATACATCTGCGTTTTGTTTGTCTTTTAGAACATCCAGGACCTTGTCATAGTGGTCCAGTAGTTTGGACAGACAGGAGCGACCTGCTCTGAACCCATGTTGCCCTGGGTTGTGTAACTGATGGGAATCTAGATGGGTGGCGATCTTGCTTCTTAGAACTCTTTCAAAGATTTTTATGATATGGGATGTTAGTGCTATCGGTCTGTAGTTCTTTGTTATTGCTTTACTGCTCACTTTGTGGAGTGGAACTATGTCTGTTGTTTTTAGCAGCTGTGGGACGACCCCTGTGTCCATGTACCATCTCCTTAGAATGTTAAAAGCGCATGATAGGGGCTTCTTGCAGTTCTTGATGAACACGGAGTTGCAAGAGCCTGGGCCTGGGGCAGAGTGTATGGGCATGTCATTTATCGCTTTTTCGAAGTCATTTGGCATCGTGGTAATATCAGATAGGTTCGAGTCTGCCAAATTCTGTCTCTCTTGAAAAATTAATTTGGCATTTTATTGTGAAGACGTTTCGTCCTCCAGGGATTTTACCAATTGATACAGTCCCTGGTGGTCAAAACTTCAAATAAAATACCACAAACCTCGTATTGTGTCTTATTTAAATACTCAGAATATATTTATTATGAGACGTTTCGATCACTAGGGGGGGGGGGTTAGTACACTGATTTGATTGATGAAGCTCCCAATGGGCGAAACGTCTGTTAAATGTCCCAAGAGTTGCATACGTGTTTTTATTAGCGACAAGTGGAAGTTCAGAGACTGAGCAGAAATACAACAATTATACGACGTTTTACCCACAATGGTGACTCTAATGAATGAAACGTAGTAAAAAATATATTGTCCTGCTGAAAATGTGTGGGAATTGCCATGGTAATCATACCAAAGTACCAATGGTTCTTGTGGAGAAAAGTAGTGCGAGGGGTCTTGCAGCAAGACTACCTACAACTTGAACGAAATGAACATCTTTATTGAAGACGTTTCGGCCCTGGGCTCTTCATCAAATACATGTATCTGAAATGGTCAAGGACCAAGGACCGAAACTTTTTTTTTAGTAATGGCGTCCCGAGTGAATTTATTCGTGTCGGTTGACCTTCAGTGCGAGATAGTGATAGTGTGGCCAGGATGGAACTGTATGTTTTGCTCTGCCTTGGACTCGTTTATACCTGGTCGTTGTACATTGATTAGCATGGTGGGCCAGTGAACCTGGCCCACCGGTCAGATCCTGTTCCAAACTCACAATTGCTGTAAATTTCGTTCTTTCTCATTCGAACATTAAAAAGCTTAAAAGTGGAATATATCGGATCTCGAGGGAGTGTCGAACTGCATAAGTTGTTCGAAGATTTGTTCAGTCGGATATTCATGATTAAGATTGTACCGGTGTAGATTTTGAGTCATAATGATTCCACAGCTCAGCAGCTATCTAGTTAAGCTCTTTGAACCTGTTCGTGGTATAGTGGTTAATACGTTAGTCAAAATAATCTTGATTTCTTTCATTGTCTTGCTCTTCTATCAGAGAATCTTCCCTTCAAACGATAAAAATAATAGATTTGATTCCCAGGAGGGATGAGACGTACGGACAAATCTCCTTACACCTGAGGAATTAGACACGTGCAACACTTGGGTATCTATTTCAAAGGCCGTCGAAGATGCCCAGGTGTTGCAGATGTACCTAATTCCTCATCTTGTCGGTGTTGTCTACCATTATTGTAATGACATCTCCTTAAACCTGGTGCCCCCTGTTCACCCAGTAGTAAATAGGTACCTGGGTACAGTCGAGTGTTGCGAGTAGCATTCTTGGGGTGGTATCCCATAGGGTTTAACGTGTTGTTTGGTAATATAAGTTTAGGTGAGACTAGGCATTGAAATGAGCCGAGGTATTTAAAATCTATATTTATACTTCATGTAAAACTATATCAAAACAATACAAAGCTATGCTAAATTATACTGAACTATATTGCAACTATACCAAACTGTGGAATAAAAGTTAAAACTACAATTACTGGACGATGTTAGCAGTGTTGTGGGTGACTGAGAGCACAACAGTCACACCTTAAGACTCGTGTTTATAAGATGAGTTGACTGTAGTACTCTATCTCCCTCTTTCTCCACCTTCCCCCACACACAAACTAGCACTTGAAACTATGTTCCCCGTGTCTTACAATTGAGAGTGTTGCTCAGAGTTTAATTTCTTCACCTGTCGTTCCCCCACAGAAACAAAATGTGCCTAAAAATTGGAAACACGTGCCTTATGAAGTGTTTGTGAGTGTGTGAGTAAGAGTATTACCTGGTGTCACATCTACCTCACACTGGGGGAGCACCCCAGCCTGGATCTCCACCCACCTCCACCCTCTCAACTCATCTCTTCTCTACTCAGGGTAAGTCTTAGCTAACCTTATGGCAGTGGCAATCTTGACCACTATAAAGTATAGTAAACACTGATGAAGGATTAATTGACATGAAAAACATTATATAATATCCCTGGTTTTGCAGAGCATTTCAGGCAGCCTTAAAATGAACTAATAACTAGTGATAAGTTATTTGATTAGATTAGTTTACTAGAATGCCAAGAGTACAACCAGGATTTTATATGGGAGGGGGGATTAAGCCAGGATTTAAATCTAGAGGGATTTCAAAACCATAAGGTGCTAATAAAAAAAAGGTAATCGTCTTTAAAATCATAAGAGTTTCAGTGTGTGATTTTGTTTTTTAAGCTCTCTTACTTTCACTGTCACTGGTCGATATAGAACAGTAAAAATTATGTAATATTTGAAAAAAACAAAATATTTCCCTGTGTGTGGGGGGGCATTATGCCCCTTAAATCCCCCCCTCCTCGTGGCTGCGCTTGTGTAGAATGCTATGGTCTGAAATCTTTGACATTCTTTATAACAATTTGGTTCGTGATTTATGACATTTTGGGATTTTTTTTTTAATTTATTAGACATTTTATTAATGTAGGAGAAAGAGATGAAACTATTTCCCATTAGCAGTCATGTCACCATGGTTGAATTATCCTGACAGCAGCGGTGTATATACACAGCGGATGTGTATATCTAAGTATTTATACAGTGAGAGGTTATTGTAAGCCCTAGTTTAGGTATTAAATTATTATTAACTGGTTGTGTATAGTCGACACACATCTTGACACACACGGTATAAGTTATTTCAAACTTTTGTCCCAAAACTAACTTAGATACTTCTCTTAACTTCCCTATAATTAAGGTTATATAATTTAACATTCAATAATTTATTTATTTTTAATTTAGAAAGCATTATTTAACATCACTGAATCATCAGTTCAAAAACTATAATTTTCGAATTTGCGTAGATCATTGCTTAATAATTCAGGATCGCAAATTAACGAATAAAAATATATATTGACGAGAGACTTACTGTTTATAAACACACGAATGAAATTTATTGTAATGTCGAAAGTCGTTTACTTTCATTGTAAAATTAGTTAAACATATTTACTAATTTACTATGCACCCCAACCCATCCTGTGGACGTTAGTCAAAGGACTACAGAAGTACATAATGGAATTATATCAGTACTAATTATTGAGCTGCTCCCTACGTGTTGGAATATTGATTAGGCTCGTATCTAGTATACCTAAGTAGGTTAGTGGGTTAAATGGGTAGATGTGTGAGTAAATAGGTAGTAGTAGACAGGTACTACTGGTGGCTTTATCAATTATTAAAGTGGAATGTTGTTTCTCTCCATGTGTGTGTGTGAACCTTGAATGTTGGTCCAGGTGTGTGAACCTTGAATGTTGGTCCAGGTGTGTGAACCTTGAATGTTGGCCCAGGTGTGTGAACCTTGAATGTTGGCCCAGGTGTGTGAACCTTGAATGTTGGTCCAGGTGTGTGAACCTTGAATGTTGGCCCAGGTGTGTGAACCTTGAATGTTGGCCCAGGTGTGTGAACCTTGAATGTTGGCCCAGGTGTGTGAACCTTGAATGTTGGCCCAGGTGTGTGAACCTTGAATGTTGGCCCAGGTGTGTGAACCTTGAATGTTAGCCCAGGTGTGTGAACCTTGAATGTTGGCCCAGGTGTGTGAAACGTTGCTTGATCACGTTTTGAACCCTTAGTGTTTCTCCGTATTTGACATTTTAATGTTCGTCGAAATTTGAACCTCCCGTGTACATCCATTTGTGTGCACCCTTTGTCGTCGTCTGCTTTCTGGAACCCTGAGTGTGTTCTAACCCCCTAGCTTTCATCTGCGTCCGTGAACGTCCCTAGCGTCCGTGAACCCCTAGCGTCTGTGAACCCCACCAAACAATCCCCTAGCTTCCGTGAACCCCACCAAACAACCCCCCCCTAGCGTCCGTGAGTCCCGCGAAACACTCCTAGCGTGCGTCCCCGTCCGTGAACCCCAAGAAACACCCCCCCTAGCGTTCGTCCGTGTCCCCCCGCGGACCCCTTTAGCTTTCATTAGTGTCTGTGAATCCCCGTCCGCGAACGCACAGGTTGCCACCAGCGTGGGCGCGCCTGTGCGTCACACCTTGCGTGATCACGAACAATTTCTCGCTGGTACAAGTGCCAGGGCCTGGCGTAGGCGCGGCCTTGAGACACTCGCGGTCTCCATTGCGCACGGCAAATTTCGCGCCACGAATGATGATGCTTTGTCTTCGGTCGCTGAAAAAATATATTAAAATGTTGGATTATGTAGAGGCGGGAGGTGTTGGTTGGGAGGCACTGTACTTCCCACCTCCAGAACTGCAAAATCCCCACCCCTTCTTCAGGGTGCAGGCACTGTACTTCCCACCTCCAGAACTGCAAAATTCCCACCCCTTCTTCAGGGTGTAGGCACTGTACTTCCCACCTCCAGAACTGCAAAATCCCCACCCCTTCTTCAGGGTGCAGGCACTGTACTTCCCACCTCCAGAACTGCAAAATCCCCACCCCTTCTTCAGGGTGCAGGCACTGTATTTCCCACCTCCAGAACTTCAATAATTTTAAAGGCTGTATTTGCATTAGCGGTTTAGATATATTATTACGTATGTCGCATGTTAGTTACAATTTTTCTTAGTCAGTCACATGCTGCAGGGCAGGGTGGTGATAGCAGGGCAGGGTGGTGATAACAAGGAAGGGTGGTGATAACAGGGCAGGGTGGTGATAACAGGGCAGGGTGGTGATAACAGGGCAGGGTGGTGATAGCAGGGCAGGGTGGTGATAGCAGGGCAGGGTGGTGATACCAGGGAAGGGTGGTGATAACAGGGCAGGGTGGTGATAGCAGGGCAGGGTGGTGATAGCAGGGCAGGGTGGTGATAACAGGGCAGGGTGGTGATAGCAGGGCAAGGTGGTGATAGCAGGGCAGGGTGGAGATAGCAGGGCAGGGTGGAGATAGCAGGGCAGGGTGGTGATAGCAGGGCAGGGTGGTGATAACAGGGCAGGGTGGTGATAGCAGGGCAGGGTGGTGATAGCAGGGCAGGGTGGTGATAGCAGGGCAGGGTGGTGATAGCAGGGCAGGGTGGTGATAGCAGGGCAGGGTGGTGATAGCAGGGCAGGGTGGTGATAGCAGGGCAGGGTGGTGATAGCAGGGCAGGGTGGTGATAGCAGGGCAGGGTGGTGATAGCAGGGCAGGGTGGTGATAGCAGGGCAGGGTGGTGATAGGGCAGGGTGGTGATAACAGGGCAGGGTGGTGATAGGGCAGGGTGGTGATAACAGGGCAGGGTGGTGATAGGGCAGGGTGGTGATAGGGCAGGGTGGTGATAGCAGGGCAGGGTGGTGATAGCAGGGCAGGGTGGTGATAGCAGGGCAGGGTGGTGATAGCAGGGCAGGGTGGTGATAGGGCAGGGTGGTGATAGGGCAGGGTGGTGATAGGGCAGGGTGGTGATAGGGCAGGGTGGTGATAACAGGGCAGGGTGGTGAGAGCAGACAGCCACCCTACCCTGCCACCTCTTAATGACTACCAGTAATCAATGTAATGATTGGAGGATACTTACTCTCTGACTTAGTTGAACACCAGGGGCGGTGTGTAAGACCCTGCTGACTTAGCAAGGTGTCTCAGGCAGAGGATAAAATAGGAGAGGACGATGCTAGTTGGCTACTTAGATCCACTTCACTTACCCGGGTACCAGAAGCCCCATGGAACCACTCAGAAAGAGGGAACCCGCAACGAGATGGAACCTCTAACATAAATGTAATCAGAAGACAAACTGAACTCAGAAATTGCGTGTGTACTTTAGTTTTTAAGATAAGATTGTTAGTACTCTCATCTCTCTCTTTACCACCAGTACAGTACTGTAGATACAACCAGTACAGTACTGTAGATACCACCAGTAAAGTACTGTAGATACCGCCAGTACAGTACTGTAGATACCGCCAGTACAGTACTGTAGATACCGCCAGTACAGTACTGTAGATACCGCCAGTACAGTACTGTAGATACCGCCAGTACAGTACTGTAGATACCGCCAGTACAGTACTGTAGATACCGCCAGTACAGTACTGTAGATACCACCAGTAAAGTACTGTAGATACCGCCAGTACAGTACTGTAGATACCGCCAGTACAGTACTGTAGATACCGCCAGTACAATACTGTAGATACCGCCAGTACAGTACTGTAGATACCGCCAGTACAGTACTGTAGATACCGCCAGTACAGTACTGTAGATACCGCCAGTACAGTACTGTAGATACAATGATGATCTGATACGAAATGTCATCATATCAAAAACAATATACTCAGATCACAACATAATAGAGGTCCAGACATGCATGCGGGGAGCTCCAGATCAACAAAATGTGATCAGCCGTGAGGGAGCTTTCTCCAAATTCAACTTCAATAACAAAAACATAAGGTGGGACCAAGTAAACCAAGTCCTAAATGATATAAACTGGGAAGATTGCCTAAGCATCACGGATCCCAACCTATGTCTTGAACAAATTAACTCTGTGGTACTTGAGGTTTGCTCAAGGCAAATTCCCTTAAGGAAAAGGAGGAGAAGATGCAAACTAGAAAGAGAGAGGCGCTCCCTATACAGGCGAAGGCACAGAATAACGGAGCGGCTACAGGAGGCCAATATCTCTGAAATACGTAGGGAGACACTAGTCAGAGAAATAGCAAACATCGAATTAAAACTAAAGGAATCTTATAGGAATCAAGAGACACGGGAAGAACTAAGAGCCATAAATGAAATTGAAAGAAACCCTAAGTATTTCTTTTCCTATGCAAAATCAAAGTCGAGAACAACAACCAGTATTGGGCCCCTACTTAAACCGGATGGGTCCTACACAGATGACAGCAAGGAAATGAGTGAGTTACTTAAATCCCAGTATGACTCAGTCTTTAGCGAGCCACTAACCAGACTGAAAATCGAAAACCTAAATGATTTTTTCATGAGAGTGCCACAGAACTTGACAGACGCATGCCTTTCTGACATCATCACTACGCCAAATGACTTTGAAAAGGCAATAAATGACATGCCCATGCACTCCGCTCCAGGCCCAGACTCATGGAACTCCGTGTTCATCAAGAACTGCAAGAAGCCC
Organism: Cherax destructor; assembly: GCA_009830355.1. Classification (NCBI taxonomy): domain Eukaryota; kingdom Metazoa; phylum Arthropoda; class Malacostraca; order Decapoda; family Parastacidae; genus Cherax; species Cherax destructor. The sequence continues at coordinate 4,397 of WNWK01035587.1, read as the reverse complement.
CTATCACATGCTTTTAACATCCTATGGAGAGGAGCATGGACACTGGGATCGTCCCGCAGCTACTAAAAACAACAGACATAGCCCCGCTCCACAAAGGGGGCAGTAAAGCAATAGCAAAGAACTACAGACCAATTGCGCTAACGTCCCATATCATAAAAATCTTTGAAAGGGTTCTAAGAAGCAAGATCGCCACCCATCTTGATACCCATCAATTGCACAACCCAGGACAGCATGGGTTTAGAGCAGGCCGCTCCTGTCTGTCCCAACTACTGGACCACTACGACAAGGTCCTGGATGCTCTAGAAGATAAACAGAATGCAGATGTTATATACACAGATTTTGCAAAAGCCTTTGACAAGTGTGACCATGGTGTAATAGCACACAAAATGCGTGATAAAGGAATAACAGGAAAAGTTGGTAGATGGATTTATAATTTCCTAACACATAGAACACAAAGAGTAGTAGTCAACAGAGTAAAGTCTGAGGCAGCTACTGTGAAAAGCTCTGTTCCACAAGGCACAGTACTTGCTCCCATCCTATTCCTCATCCTCATATCAGACATTGACAGGAATATAAGCCACAGTGCTGTGTCTTCCTTTGCAGATGACACCCGAATCTGTATGACAGTGTCCACCGTTGAAGACAATGCAAGACTCCAAGCAGACATAAACCAAATCTTTAAATGGGCTGCAGAAAACAATATGAAGTTCAATGATGAGAAATTTCAATTACTCAGATACGGAAAACGTGAAGAAATTAAAATCTCATCGGAGTACAAAACTAATTCCAACCACACAATAGAGCGAAAAACTAATGTCAAAGACCTGGGAGTGTTCATGTCAGAGGATCTCACCTTCAAGGACCATAACAATGTAGCAATTGCATCTGCTCGAAAAATGACAGGATGGATAATGAGAACCTTCAAAACCAGGGATGCCAAGCCCATGTTGACACTTTACAGATCGCTTGTTCTATCTAGGCTGGAATATTGCTGCACACTAACTGCACCTTTCAAGGCGGGTGAAATTGCTGACCTTGAAAATGTGCAGAGAACCTTCACGGCACGCATAAGTGCGATAAACCACCTCAACTACTGGGAACGCTTGAAGTTCCTAAACCTGTACTCTCTAGAACGCAGGCGGGAGAGATACATTATTATATACACATGGAAAATTCTCGAGGGCTTAGTACCAAACTTGCACACAAAAATCACTCCCTACGAAAGCAAAAGACTCGGCAGGCGATGTAACATTCCCCCAATGAAGAGCAGGGGTGCCACTAGCACGTTGAGGGACAACACAATAAGTGTGAGGGGCCCAAGATTGTTCAACTGCCTCCCAGCATACATCAGGGGGATTACCAACAAGCCCCTGGCTGTCTTCAAGCAGGCACTGGACAGGCACCTCAAGTCGGTACCTGATCAGCCGGGCTGTGGTTCGTACGTTGGACTGCGTGCGGCCAGCAGTAACAGCCTGGTTGATCAGGCTCTGGTCCAACAAGAGGCCTGGTCACGGACCGGGCCGCGGGGGCGTTGACCCCTGGAATTCTCTCCAGGTAGACTCCAGGTAGTACAGTACTGTAGATACCGCCAGTACAGTACTGTAGATACCGCCAGTACAGTACTGTAGATACCGCCAGTACAGTACTATAGATACCGCCAGTACAGTACTGTAGATACCACCAGTACAGTACTGGGGCTGCCACCAGTACAGTACTATAGATACCACCAGTACAGTACTGTAGATACCACCAGTACAGTACTGGGGCTACCACCAGTACAGTACTGTAGATACCACCAGTACAGTACTGTAGATACCACCAGTACAGTACTGGGGCTGCCACCAGTACAGTACTATAGATACCACCAGTACAGTACTGGGGCTACCACCAGTACAGTACTGGGGCTACCACCAGTACAGTACTGGGGCTGCCACCAGTACAGTACTGGGGCTGCCACCAGTACAGAACTGGGGCTGCCGCCAGTACAGTACTGGGGCTGCCGCCAGTACAGTACTGGGGCTGCCACCAGTACAGTACTGGGGCTGCCACCAGTACAGTACTGTAGATACCACCAGTACAGTACTGGGGCTGCCACCAGTACAGTACTGGGGCTGCCACCAGTACAGTACTGGGGCTGCCACCAGTACAGTACTATAGATACCACCAGTACAGTACTGTAGATACCACCAGTACAGTACTTGGGCTACCACCAGTACAGTACTGGGGCTACCACCAGTACAGTACTGTAGATACCACCAGTACAGTACTGTAGATACCACCAGTACAGTACTGGGGCTGCCACCAGTACAGTACTGGGGCTGCCACCAGTACAGTACTGGGGCTGCCACCAGTACAGTACTGGGGCTGCCACCCGTACAGAACTGGGGCTGCCGCCAGTACAGTACTGGGGCTGCCGCCAGCACAGTACTGGGGCTGCCGCCAGCACAGTACTGGGGCTGCCACCAGTACAGTACTGGGGCTGCCACCAGTACAGTACTGGGGCTGCCACCAGTACAGTACTGGGGCTGTCACCAGTACAGTACTGGGGCTGCCACCAGTACAGTACTGGGGCTGCCACCAGTACAGTACTGATGAAAAGTGCCAATTTCCCAACTCAGCTATAACAAGTTACCCACTTGATAATGTGTGTGTGTGTGTACTCACCTAGTTGTACTCACCTAGTTGTGGTTGCAGGGGTCGAGTCAAAGCTCCTGGCCCCGCCTCTTCACTGGCCGCTACTGGGTCACTCTCCCTGCGCCATGAGTGTGTGTGTGTGTGTGTGTGTGTGTGTGTGTGTGTGTGTGTGTGTGTGTGTGTGTGTGTGTGTGTGTGTGTGTGTGTGCGTGCGCGCAAAATTTCCACTGGTCGTAGTTCATTCCATTATTTTCTTGCTCTATTTCTTCGTCTCAGTTTTTCTTAATTTATACCCGCGGTCTCTCATCCATTCTATGGCACTATGCTGTACTTTCTACAAGATTGATGGACTGAACACATCGACTCCAGGCCGAGGGACTCATTACCTCAAACTCCTCCTCTCCTTTCACCTTTCTGCTTTGTATTGGACTGATGAAGCCACTGTGTGGCGAAACGTTTCCTTAATAAAGATTCCCATATGTTGTATAAGTGTCTCAATCTTCAACTCGTCGGTTTTCAAAACCATTTATCACACACTCATCCCTGTTGAAGGTACTAAGTAAACCACATAGGTTCTTTCCTATTCTTATATAACCTCGTATATTGTTATCATATCTCTTCTCTTCCTGCTATCGGCCAGGGTTGGCACCTCTTAGTGGTGCCAACCATCGGGTAGCTCATTGTCAGACTTTTTTGTACCTAATCCACGTGGTGTAGGTAGGAAAGTCTCGTGACCCATCAGACTACTTCCCAGCTGGTTTAATGATTTAACTAATCCCTAATTACTTGCTAATTCAGCACCCTCTATAATGACTCAGGTTCTTCCCTCTTTTTCAAACTACTGTTTTTAATCACTCACTTTTCACCACTGGACAAATATAATGCATTGGAATAACATATATACAGTGTATAGCAGTAAATTAATGAATTGGAATATGAAATACAGAGCTGTAATATTTATATATAAATGGGGTTAAGGGTCAGGTGAATGGAGAAATTGAAGTATATTTTACAAGAGTATTAATTAACAGAGGATATTGGATATAAAAATCCCAGTATAAAGTTATTACTGCTAATATATATACAGTAGTCTATTACACTTCTTTCAAGAATATACCAGGAAGGTGGAACTGTATTAATAAAGTGATATACAGCTGAGAGGTAACATACACGAAATAGCACTCACTAGGCTACTCACAACCCCATAACGACTACTACTATTTCCGTACCCAAAACGAGGAGTGCTGACTATTCTTGTTTTCCAACACTACTCTCATACTATAAAAAAGATTTGAAGTCAGCTCGTTCTCAATATTAGAGGCATAATTAAAGAGGCATGCCTCCCAACTGTATATACATTATACAAAGAGGCTCATCACATGAAGTTGTATGTACCATACACCTGCTGTATTGTATAATCCAATTTTTTTTTTTTTTTTTTTTTTTTTTTTATATTTTATTAATCAAAACAGTGACAATACAAATTGAAACATAACGATACAACACCAAATACTTCATAATTCAATACAATATAATTATCTTAAGACTACTGTATTAAAATAACCTAAGGTTGTCATCAAACTAAACAAAAAAGAAACCACCTAAATATGTAAGTGCCATGATGCGGACACTTACCCTACAGAAATATGAATACATTGGACAATATGTACATAAACACTGAACACAGCTGCCTGCATAATAAATCAAAACAAATACAATACTTGTGGCATATGTACAATCACCTAACAATTATAACATCATTC
>WNWK01035586.1:0-19676 GCA_009830355.1 Cherax destructor | reverse complement strand
ACTTCAAAGAAACCTGGACATGCTGGACACCAGGTCTAGCAACTGGATACTCGAATTTAACCCTGCCAAATGCAAAGTCATGAGGATCGGGGAAGGGCAAAGAAGACCGCAGACAGAGTATAGGCTAGGTGGCCAAAGACTGCAGACCTCGCTCAAGGAGAAAGATCTTGGGGTGAGTATAACGCCAAGCACGTCTCCGGAAACACATCAACCAGATAGCTGCGCATCATATGGGCGCCTGGCAAACCTGAGAATAGCGTTCCGATACCTTAGTAAGGAATCGTTTAAGACACTGTACACCTTGTACATCAGGCCTATACTAAAGTATGCAGCACCAGTTTCGAACCCATACCTGGTCAAGCACGTCAAGAAATTAGAGAAAGTGCAAATGTTTGCGACAAGGTTAGTTCCAGAGCTAAGGGAAATGTCCTACAAAGAAAGAAAGATTAAGGGCAATCGGCCTGACAACACTGGATGACAGGAGAGTTACAGGGAGACATGATAACGACATACAAAATACTGCGTGGAATAGACAAGGTGGATAGAGACAGGATGTTCCAGAGAGGGGAAACAGAAACAAGGGGTCACAATTGGAAGATGAAGACTCAGATGAGTCAAAGGGATGTTAGAAAGTATTTCTTCAGCTTTAGAGTAGTCAGGAAGTGGAATAGTCTAGGAACCATAGGCAGGAACCATACATAGCTTTAAGACGAGGTATGATAAAGCTCATTGGGCAGGGAGAGAGGGGACCCAGTAGCGATTAGTGAAGAGGCGGGACCAGGAGCTGAGTCTCGACCCCTGCAACCACAATTAGGTGAGTACACACACACACACACTCACACACACACACACACACGCTCACACACACACACACACACACACACACACACACACACACACACAGCTCTCTCTCTCACACACACACACACACACACACACACAGTACACCACCAGGTCCCCCACCCTCACAGACCCCCCAAAACACAGTAGTAGAGAGGAAACTGAAGGTATGGTACACCAATGCTGATGGAATAACAAATAAGTGGGAGGAGTGGCACGAAAGAGTCAAAGAGGCATCACCGGACATAATAGCTCTCACAGAAACCAAGCTCACAGGTATGATAACAGATGCCATCTTTCCAATGGGATACCAGATCCTGAGGAAAGACAGAGGGAACAGAGGGGGTGGAGGAGTGGCACTGCTGATCAAAAACCGATGGGATTTTGACGAGATGGAGAGAGGAGACGGAGGAGAAGCTGGGGATTACATAGTAGGGATGCTACAGTCTGGAGGTCCCAAGGTGGTAATTGCAGTGATGTATAACCCACCACAGAACAGCAGGAGGCCAAGGCAAGAGTATGATGAGAGTAACAGAGCGATGATTGACACTCTGGCAGAAGTGGCCAGAAGGGCTCGCGCGAGCAGGGCGAAGCTACTGATCATGGGTGACTTCAACCATAAGGAAATTGATTGGGAGAACTTGGAGCCACATGGGGGCCAAGAAACGTGGAGGGCTAAGATGCTGGAGGTGGTACTGGAAAATCTCATGTACCAACACGTAAGGGACACTACCAGAGAGAGAGGAAATGACGAACCAGCGAGACTGGACCTAGTATTCACCCTGAGTAGTGCAGATATTGAGGACATCACACATGAAAGCCCCTTGGGGCCAGTGATCATATGGTTCTAAGTTTCGAATACATAGTAGAGTTACAAGTGGAGGGGAAGCAGGAAGGGCTGCACAAATAAAGCCAAACTACAAGAAAGGTGACTATGTGGGCATGAGGAACTTCCTGCACAGAGTTCAGTGGGACAGAGAGATGGCAGGGAAGTCAGTAGACGAGATGATGGAATATATGACAACAATTTGCAAGGAAGCTGAGGAGAGGTTTATACCAAGGGTAACAGGAGAAGCGAAAAGACAGGATGAGCCCATGGTTCACCCAAAGGTGCAGGGAAGCCAAAACCAAGTGTGCAAGGGAATGGAAGAGGTACAGAAGGCAAAGAACCCCGGAGAATAAGGAGAGCAGTCGTAGAGCCAGAAATGAATATGCACAGATCAGAAGGAGGCCCAAAAAACAGTACGAGAATGACATAGCAGCGAAAGCCAAATCTGACCCAAAGCTGCTGTACAGCCACATCAGGAGGAGAACAACAGTCAAGGACCAGGTGATCAGGCTGAGGAAGGTAGGAGGGAGGTCACAAGAAATGACCGGGAAGTGTGTGAGGAGCTCAACATGAGATTCAAAGAGGTGTTCACAGAGGAGATAGAAGGGCCTCCAGAAAGGAGGAGAGGTAGGGTACACCATCAAGTGCTGGACACAAACACACAAATGAGGAGGAAGTGAAGAGGCTACTAAGCGAGCTAGATACTTCAAAGGCGATGGGGCCAGATAACATCTCTCCATGGGTCCTGAGAGAGGGAGCAGAGGAGCTATGTGTACCCTAACAACGATCTTCAACACATCTATCGAAACAGGGCAACTACCTGAGGTTTGGAAGACAGCAAATGTAGTTCCAATTTTTAAAAAAGGAGACAGGAACGTAGCACTAAACTACAGACCAGTGTCACTGACATGTATTGTATGCAAGGTCATGGAGAAGATAGTCAGGAGAAGGGTGGTTGAGCACCTAGAAAGGAATGAGCTTATCAACGACGGCCAACACGGTTTCAGGGACGGAAATCCTGTGTCACAAACCTACTGGAGTTCTACGACAGGGTGACAGCGATAAGGCAAGAGAGAGGGGTGGGTAGATTGCATATTCTTGGATTGTAAGAAGGCGTTTGACACAGTTCCACACAAGAGATTAGTGCAGAAGCTGGAGGACCAGGCAGGGGTAACAGGGAAGGCACTACATTGGATCAGGGAATACCTGTCAGGGAACAGCAGCGAGTCATGGTACGTGGCGAGGTGTCAGAGTGGGCGCCGGTGACGAGCGGGGTTCCACAGGGTCAGTCCTGGGACCAGTGCTGTTTCTGGTATTTGTGAACGACATGACGGAAGGAATAGACTCCGAAGTGTCCCTGTTTGCAGATGATGTGAAGTTGATGAGAAGAATTCAATCGGACGAGGACCAGGCAGAACTACAAAGGGATCTGGACAGCCTGCAAGGCTGGTCCAGCAACTGGCTCCTGGAGTTCAACCCCACCAAGTGCAAAGTCATGAAGATTGGGGAAGGGCAAAGAAGACCGCAGACGGAGTACAGCCTAGGGGGCCAGAGACTGCAAACCTCAATCAAGGAAAAGATCTTGGGGTGAGTATAACACCAGACACATCTCCTGAGGCGCACATCAACCAAATAACTGCTGCAGCATATGGGCGCCTAGCAAACCTAAGAACAGCATTCCGACATCTTAATAAAGAATCGTTCAGGACCCTGTACACTGTGTACGTTAGGCCCATATTGGAGTATGCAGCACCAGTTTGGAACCCACACCTAGCCAAGCATGTGAAGAAGCTCGAGAAAGTGCAAAGGTTTGCAACAAGACTAGTCCCGGAGCTAAGGGGTATGTCCTACGAGGGAGGTTAAGGGAAATCGACCTGACGACACTGGAGGACAGGAGAGATAGGGGAGACATGATAACAACATATAAGATACTGAGAGGAATTGACAAAGTGGACAGAGACAGAATGTTCCAGAGATGGGACACAACAACAAGGGGACACAGATGGAAGTTGAAGACTCAGATGAATCACAGAGATGTTAGGAAGTATTTCTTCAGTCACAGAGTTGTCGGGAAGTGGAATAGTTTAGGAAGCGATGTAGTGGAGGCAGGCTCTATACATAGCTTTAAGCAGAGGTATGATAAAGCTCATGGCGCAGGGAGAGTGACCCAGTAGCGGCCAGTGAAGAGGCGGGGCCAGGAGCTTTGACTCGACCCCTGCAACCACAACTAGGTGAGTACAACTAGGTGAGTACACACACACACACACACACACACACGCATACACACACACTCACACATACACGCCCCGATGGCATGGTGGCTAGCGCTCTTGCTTCACGCACAGAGGGCCCGGGTGCAATTCCCGGCGGGGCCGAAACATTTCGAAGTGTTTCGTTACACACACACACACACACATACATACAACAGGCCTAGTGTCTAATCGACATGTGCCTAGGACAAAATGGTAACTAACACACACACACACGAATTGACAAGGTGGACAGAGACAGAATGTTCCAGAGATGGGACACAGCAACAAGGGGACACAGCTGGAAGTTGAAGACTCAGATGAATCACAGGGATGTTAGGAAGTATTTCTTCAGTCACAGAGTGGTCGGGAAGTGGAATAGCTTGGGAAGCGATGTAGTGGAAGCAGGTTCCATAAATAGCTTTAAGAAGAGGTATGATAAAGCTCACGGAGCAGGGAGAGTGACCCAGTAGCGGTCAGTGAAGAGGCGGGGCCAGGAACTATGACTCGACCCCTGCAACCACAACTAGGTGAATACAACTAGGTGAGTATACACACACACACACACACACACACACACACACACACACACACACACACACACACACACACACAACACACACACACACACACACACACACACACACACTCACAAGCAAACGGTCTCTCCCCCTCACGGTCTCTGCCCCCCACAAGGTTTCCCACTCTCAAGGACTCCCCTCCCTCACTCTCCACCTCTCTCGACCCCCTACAACCAAAATTAGGTGAATACATTGCACACACTCAACACTCATACATAACGCACCCCCACCCTCACCCAAACACACGAATACCATCACCCAGCCACACACACACACACACGCACACACATAGATAACACACACACACACACTCAAGGAAAAAGATCTTGGGGTGAGTATAATACCGAGCACATCTCCTGAGGCACACATCAATCAGATAACTGCTGCAGCATACGGGCGGCTGGCAAACCTAAGAATAGCGTTCCAATACCTCACTAAGGAATCATTCAAGACTCTGTACATCATATACGTCAGGCCCATATTGGAGTATGCAGCACCAGTTTGGAACCCACACCTGGTCAAGCACGCCAAGAAATTAGAGAAAGTGCAAAGGTTTGCAACAAGACTAGTCCCAGAGCTAAGGGGATTGTCCTACGAAGAAAGGTTAAGGGAAATCGGCCTGAAGACACTAGAGGACAGGAGGGTTAGGGGAGACATGATAACGACATATAAAATACTGCGAGGAATAGATAAGGTGGACAGAGACAAGATGTTCTAGAGAGGGGACACAGAAACAAGAGGTCACAGTTGGAAGTTGAATACTCAGATGAGTCAAAGGGATGTTAGGAAGTATTTCTTCACCCACAGAGTAGTCAGGGAGTGGAATAGTCTAGCAAGTAATGTAGTGGAGGCAGGAACCATACTTTAAGACGAGGTATGATAAAGTTCATGGAGAAGGGAGAGAGGGGACCCAGTAGAGATCAGGGAAGAGGCGGGGCCAGGAGCTGAGTCTCGACCCCTGCAATCACAATTAGGTGAGTACACACACACACACACACACACACACACACGCACCGTCGGCGGGAGTAACAACGTCACTCAGTGCTCACGGGTTTCAGATTCTTTCTGGCCTATCCAAGGATATTGAAGGGATCTTTGAAAGTGTTAGGGGTCAGTGAACAAGTCGAGAAGTGAAACACAAGCTGACAAAATCAGAAAAGGTAGGCTAGGGCCACAATTTACTAAAATCATTTAGAAAGTGTAATCAGTGCCAGAAGTTGGAGGTCTACAGCCGGGCGGGGTGCCACAAGCCCGCATTCCTGCAAATTAAAAAGAATAAGTGTGACTACTTGAGTCAAGTGAAGGATAGATGAGTTAGTGCATAATAGAAAGCCATAAAGTGAGGACAAGGTTAAGTAACCAGCAGTTAGTCTTGGGATGTCTGAGGTGTGTGTGAGGAGCTCAACATGAGGTTCAAAGAAGTGTTCACAGAGGAGATAGAAGGGCCTTCAGAAAGGAGGAGAGGTAGGGTACACCATCAGGTACTGGACACAATACGCACAACTAAGGAGGAAGTGAAGAGGCTACTAAGCGAGCTAGATACCTCAAAGGCGATGGGGCTGGATAACATCTCTCCATGGGTCCTGAGAGAGGGAGCAGAGGAACTATGTGTACACCTAACAACAATCTTCAACACATCTATCGAAACAGGGCAACTACCTGAGGTATGGAAGACAGCAAATGTAATTCCCATTTTTAAAAAAGGAGACAGGAACGTAGCACTAAACTACAGACCAGTGTCACTGACATGTATAGTATGAAAGGGCATGGAGAAGATAGTCAGAAGAGTGGTGGAGCACCTAGAAAGGAACGAGCTTATCAACGACGGCCAACACGGTTTCAGGGACGGGAAATCTTGTGTCATAAACCTACTGGAGTTCTACGACAAGGTGACAGCAATAAGACAAGAGAGAGAGGGGTGGGTAGATTGCATATTCTTGGATTGCAAGAAGGGGTTTAACACAGTTCCACACAAGAGGTTAGTGCAGAAGCTGGAGGACCAGGCAGGGGTAATAGGGAAGGCACTACAATGGATCAGGGAATACCTGTCAGGAAGACAGCAGCGAGTCATGGTACGTGGCGAGGTGTCAGAGTTGGCGCCGGTGACGAGTGGGGTTCCACAGGGGTCAGTCCTAGGACCGGTGCTGTTTCTGGTATTTGTGAACGACATGACGGAAGGAATAGACTCCGAAGTGTCCCTGTTTGCTGATGATGTGAAGTTGATGAGAAGAATACAATCTGACGAGGACCAGGCAGAACTGCAAAGGGATCTGGACAGGCTGCAAGGCTGGTCCAGCAATTGGCTACCTGGAGTTCAACCCCACCTAGTGTAAAGTCATGAAGATTGGAGAAGGGGAAAGAAGACCGCAGACGGAGTACAGTCTAGGGGGCCAGAGACTACAAACCTCAATCAAGGAAAAAAATCTTGGGGTGAGTATAACACCAGGCACATCTCCTGAGGCGCACATCAACCAAATAACTGCTGCAGCATATGGGCGCCTAGCAAACCTAAGAACAACATTCCAACATCTTAATAAAGAATCGTTCAGGACCCTGTACACTGTGTACGTTAGGCCCATACTGGAGTATGCAGCACCAATTTGGAACCCACACCTAGCCAAGCACGTAAAGAAGCTAGAGAAAGTGGAAAGGTTCGTAACAAGACTAGACCCGGAGCTTAGGGGTATGTCCTATGAGGAGAGGTTAAAAAGCTCAGAAAAATGTGCTAAAATGGTATTTTATTGCATATTTCGACGTTTTAGAGCGGTTTAAATGCTTTTCCAATAAAACTAATTTTTTAGTTAAAATACTTTGATTATCAAACTTTTAATAGAATTTCTACTGCAATTGAAATTTATGATTTTTTTTTAGGAAGCTTACTCATAGGTATATTTTATCAAAAAATATAGTTTTCAAAAAATCCTTGAAAATGCCTTGATTCGTCAAAAAATACAATAAAATAACTTTTTATAGCATTTTTTAATATTTTTTTATTATTTACATATTTTTAAAAAATCCTATTAAAAATCTATAAAAATCAATATTATTATAGAATATTTCATATTATTTTTCGAATAATACAACAAACATTAAACTCATAGCTATATTTTATCTAAACAAATATTTTTCAAAAAATCATTGAAAATTCCTTGAATCGTCAAAAAATGCAATATAATAACGTTTTATACCATTTTTGAATATTTATAAATTTTATACGTTTTTAAAAAATCCCATTACATATATATAAAAATCAATATTATTATAGAATATTTCATATTATTTTTCAAAAAAATAAATAAAACATTAAAAAGCACAGAAAAATGTGCTAAAATGGTATTTTATTGCATATTTTGACATTTTAGAGCAGTTTTAGTGCTTTTCTGACAAAAACTCATTTTTTAACTTAAATACTTAGGTTATCAAACTTTTAAAGATAAATTCTACTGCAATTGAAATTTATGGGAAAGAATTTTGAAATTACTCATAGTATATTTTATCTAAAAAAAAATGTTTCTCAGAAAATCCTTGAAAATGCCTTGAATCGTCAAAAAATTCAATAAATAAACGTTTTAAAGCATTTTATAATATTGATTTTTTTTAAAAATTCCATTAAAAATCTATAAAAATTAGTATTATTATAGAATATTTCATATTAATTTTTAAAAAATACATGAAACAGTAAAAGACTCAGAAAAATGCTAAAATGGTATTTTATTGCATATTTCGACGTTTTAGAGCTGTTTGAGGTCTTTTCTAACAAAATTATTTTTAGCTAAAATACTATGATTATCAAACTTTTAGAAGATAGAATATTTTACTAAAAGTTTTCAGAAATCTGAATCCTTGAATCGTCAAATGCAATAAAATAACTTTTATAGCATTTTTTAATATTTTTAAATTATTACATATTTTAAAAAATCCTATTAAAAATCTATTAAAAATCAATATTATTATAGAATATTTCATATTATTTTTCAAAAAATACATACAACATTAAAAAGCTCAGAAAAATGTGCTAAAATGGTATTTTATTGTATAATTTTGACATTTTAGAGCAGTTTGAGTGCTTTTCTGACAAAAACTAATTTTTAAGAAAATACTTAGTTATCAAACTTTAATTAATAGAACTAAATTTACTGAAATTGTAAATTTAGATTTTTTAAGGAAACTCATGCTAATTACTAAGAAATTTTAATTGAAATTTATTGTCAAAAGCTTACTATAGTTATTTTATCTAAAAAAATGTTTTCAGAAAATCCTTGAAAATGCCTTGAATCATCAAAAATGCAATAAATAACGTTTTAAGCATTTTTTAATATTATTTTTTATTTTTTAAAAAATCCATTAAAAATCTATAAAAATAATATTATTATAGAATATTTCATATTATTTTTAAAAATACATGAAACAGTAAAAATCACAGAAAAATGTGCTAAAATGGTATTTTATTGCATATTTCGACGTTTTAGAGCTGTTTGAGGTTTTCTAACAAATTATTTTACAAATATATTATCAAACTTTAATGAATTCTTTAGAACTTATTATACAATATTTTATAAAAATATTTTCAAAAAGCTTTGAAATCCTTGTTCAAAAATGCAATAAAATAACTTTTATAGCATTTTTAATATTTTAAATTATTTACATATTTAAAAAATCCTATTAAAAATCTATAAAAATCAATATTATTATAGAATATTTCATATTATTTTTCAAAAAATACATGAAACATTAAAAAGCTCAGAAAAATGTGCTAAAATGCTATTTTATTGCATATTTTGACATTTTAGAGCAGTTTGAGTGCTTTTCTGACAAAACTCATTTTTAACTGCTAAAATACTTAGATTATCAAACTTTTAAATAGAATTTCTACGCAATTGAAATTTATGGGAAAAGTATGCGAAATTTTATGATTTTTTTTGAGGAGGCTTACTCATAGGTATATTTTTCTAAAAAAATTTTTTCAGGAAATCCTTGAAAATGCCTTGAATCGTCAAAAAATGCAATGAAATAACATTTTATACCATTTTTTAATATTTATAAATTATTTACATATTTTTATAAAATCCCATTAAAAATCTATAGAATATTTCATATTATTTTTCAAAAAATACATAAAACCTAAAAATCTTAGAAAAATTTGCTAAAATGGTATTTTATTGCATATTTCGACGTTTTAGAGCGGTTTGAGTGCTTTTCTGATAAAACTCATTTTTTAGCTAAAATACTTAGATTATCAAACTTTTAAATAGAATTTCTACTGCAATTGAAATTTATGGGAAAAGTATGCGAAATTTTATGATTTTTTTTTGAGGAGGCTTACTCATAGGTATATTTTATCTAAAAAATAGTTTTTCAGAAAATCCTTGAAAATGCCTTGAATCGTCAAAAAATGCAATGAAATAACATTTTATACCATTTTTTAATATTTATAAATTATTTACATATTTTTAAAAAATCCCATTAAGAATCTATAAATATAAATATTTTTATAGAATATTTCATATTATTTTTCAAATAACACATGAAACATTAAAATCTCAGAAAAATGTGCTAAAATTGGTATTTTATTGCATATTTCGACGTTTTAGAGTGGTTTGAGTGCATTTCTGACAAAACTCATTTTTTAGCTAAAATACTTAGATTATCACACTTTTAAATCAAATTTCTACTGCAATTTAAATTTATGGGAAAAGTAAGCGAAATTTTATGACTTTTTTTTGAGGAGGCTTACTCAGGTATATTTTATCTAAAAAATAGTTTTTCAGAAAATCCTTGAAAATGTCTTGAATCGTCAAAATATGCAATAAAATAACGTTTTATAGCATTTTTGCCAATTTATAAATTATTTACATATTTTTTAAAAATCCCTTTAAAAATCTATAAAAATCAATATTATTATAAAATATTTCATATTATTTTTCAAAAAATACATGAAACTTAAAAATCTTAGAAAAAATAGCTAAAATTGTATTTTATTGCATATTTCGACGTTTTAGAGCGGTTTGAGTGCTTTTCTGACAAAACTCATTTTTTATCTAAAATACTTAGATTATCACACTTTTAAATAGAATTTCTACTTCAATTGAAATTTCTGGGAAAATTAAGCGAAATTTTATTATTTTTTTAAGGAAGGTTACTAATCGGTATATTTTATCTAAAAAAATAGTTTTTCAGAAAATCCTTGAAAATGCCTTGAATCGTCAAAAAATGCAATAAAATAACGTTTTATAGCATTTTTTTATATTTATAAATTATTTACATATTTTTAAAATCCCTTTAAAAATCTATAAAAATCAATATTATTATAGAATATTTCATATTATTTTTCAAAAATACATAGAAACTTAAAAATCTTAGAAAAATTTGCTAAAATGGTATTTTATTGCATATTTCGACGTTTTAGAGCGGTTTGAGTGCTTTTCTGACAAAACTCATTTTTTAGCTAAAATACTTAGATTATCACACTTTTAAATAGAATTTCTACTGCAATTGAAATTTATGGGAAAAGTAAGCGAAATTTTATATTTTTTAAGGAGGTTACTATGGTATATTTTATCTAAAAAATAGTTTTTCAGAAAATCCTTGAAAATGCTTAATCGTCAAAAATGCAATAAAATAACGTTTTATAGCATTTTGCTATTTATAAATTATTTACATATTTTTAAAATCCTTTAAAAATCTATAAAATCAATATTATTATAAATATTTCATATTATTTTTCAAAATACATGAAACTTAAAATCTTAGAAAAAATTGCTAAAATGGTATTTTATTGCATATTTCGACGTTTTAGAGCGGTTTGAGTGCTTTTCTGACAAAACTCATTTTTTTAGCTAAAATACTTAGATTATCACACTTTTAAATAGAATTATAACTGCAATTAAAATTTATGGGAAAATTAAGCGAAATTTTTTTTTTTTTTTTAAGGAAGATTACTAATAGGTATATTTTATCTAAAAATAGTTTTTCAGAAAATCCTTGAAAATACTTTAAATCGTGAAAAAATGCAATAAAAAATGTTTTTTAGCATTTTTGCGTATTTATAAGTTATTTACATATTTTTTAAAAATCCCTTTTAAAATCTATAATATTCAATATTATTATAGAATATTTCATATTATTTTTCAAAAGATACATAAAATCTAAAAATCTTAGAAAAATTTGCTAAAATGGTATTTTATTGCATATTTCGACGTTTTAGAGCGGTTTGAGTGCTTTTCTGATAAAACTCATTTTTTAGCTAAAATACTTAGATAATCACACTTTTAAATCAAATTTCTACTGCAATTTAAATTTATGGGAAAAGTAAGCGAAATTTTATGACTTTTTTTGAGGCTTACTCAGGTATATTTTATCTAAAAAAATAGTTTTTCAGAAAATCCTTGAAAATGTCTTGAATCGTCAAAATATGCAATAAAATTACGTTTTATAGCATTTTTGCCAATTTATAAATTATTTACATATTTTTTAAAAATCCCTTTAAAAATCTATAAAAATCAATATTATTATAAAATATTTCATATTATTTTTCAAAAAATACATGAAACTTAAAAATCTTAGAAAAATTTGCTAAAATTGTATTTTATTGCATATTTCGACGTTTTAGAGCGGTTTGAGTGCTTTTCTGACAAAACTCATTTTTTATCTAAAATACTTAGATTATCACACTTTTAAATAAATTTCTACTTCAATTAAATTTCTGGGAAAATTAAGCGAAATTTTATTATTTTTTAGGAAGGTTACTATCGTATATTTTATCTAAAAATAGTTTTCAGAAAATCCTTGAAAATGCCTTGAATCGTCAAAAATGCAATAAAATAACGTTTTATAGCATTTTGCATTTATAAATTATTTACATATTTTTAAAATCCCTTTTTAAAAATCTATAAAATATCAATATTATAGCATTTGTCATTGCATATTTCGACGTTTTAGAGCGGTTTGAGTGCTTTTCTGACAAAACTTATTTTTAGCTAAAATACTGTAATTATCACACTTTTAAATAAATTTCTACTTCAATTGAAATTTCTGGGAAAATTAAGCGAAATTTTATTTTTTTTAAAGGGGGAAGGGGGTTACTAATCGGTATATTTTATCAAAAAAAAATTTTTAAAAAAAACCCTTGAAAATGTTTAAAACCGTCAAAAATGCAAAAAATAACGTTTTATAGTTTTTTCGTTTTTAAAAATTATTTACTTTTTTTTTAAAAATCCCTTTAAAAATCTATAAATATCAATATTATGGCATTTTATTGCATATTTCGACGTTTTAGACGGTTTGGGTTTTTCTGACAAAACTCATTTTTAGCTAAAATACTGTAATTATAAAATTTTTTAAATAGAATTTCTACTGCAATTGAAATTTATGGGAAAAGTGGAAATTTTATGTTTTTTTTTGAGGAGGCTTACAAAAGATATTTTATAAAAAAAATAGTTTTCAGAAAACCTTAAAAATTTTTCTTAATTTTGAAAAAATATGCAATAAAATAATTTTTAAAACATTTTTCCAAATTTTTATAAATTATTTACATTTTTTTAAAAAAATCCCTTTAAAAATCAAAAAAAATCAATATTATTATAAAATATTTCATATTTTTTTTAAAAAAAATACATGAAATTAAAAATTTTAAAAAAAAATTGCTAAAATTGTTTTTTTTTGATATTTCGACGTTTTAGAGCATTTGGGTTTTTCTGACAAAACTCATTTTTATCTAAAATACTTTGATTATCACATTTTTAAAAAAAAAAATTTTTTCTACTTCAATTGAAATTTCGGGAAAAATTTTGAAATTTTATTATTTTTTTGTTTTTTTTATCTCAAAAAAATGTTTTTCAGAAAATCCTTGAAAATCCTTTTTGAATCGAAAAAAATGCAATAAAAACTTTTTAGAAAATTTTTAAAAATATAAATTATTTACATATTTTTTAAAATCCCTTTAAAATCTATAAATATCAATATTATGGCATTTTTTTTTGCATATTTGACGTTTTAGAGCGGTTTGAGTGCTTTTCTGACAAAACTCATTTTTTAGCTAAAATCTATAATTATCAAACTTTTAAATAAATTTCTACTGCAATTGTAATTTATGGGAAAAGTGGAAAATATATTTTTTTTTTGAGGAGGCTTACTTAGGGGTATATTTTATCTAAAAATAGCTTTTCAGAAAATTTAAAAAAATGGTATTTTTTATATTTAAATTTTAGACTGGTTTGGGGTTTTTTGACAAAACTTTTTTTTTAAGCTAAAATACTTAGATTATCACCCCTTTTAAATAGAATTTCCCCCGGAAAATTAAATTTAAGGAAAATTAAAAAAGGGAAATTTTTTTTTTTTTTTAAGGAATTAAAATAATGGGTTTTTTTTTTTAAAAAAAATAGTTTTTAAAAAATTTCCCCAAAAATTTTTTAAATTTAAAAAAAAAAGCAATAAAATAATTTTTTATAGCATTTTTTAATATTTATAAATTATTTACATTTTTTAAAAAAAATCCCATTAAATATCTATAAAAATCAATATTATTATAGAATTTTCAAATTATTTTTCAAAATACATGAAACCTAAAAATTTTAAAAAAAAATTGCTAAAAGGGTTTTTTTTATTATTTTTGGGGCGTTTTAAATGTTTGAGGCTTTTCTGAAAAAAACTCTTTTTTTAAAATTAAAATACTTAGATTATCCCCTTTTAAATAGAATTATAACTGCAATTAAAATTTAGGGAAAAAAATTAAGCAAATTTTTTTTTTTTTTTAAGGAAAAAGATTACTAATAGGTTTTTTTTTATAAAAAAAATAGTTTTTCAGAAAATTTTGAAAATACTTTAAATGGGGGAAAAATGCAAAAAAAAATTTTTTTTTAGTTTTTTGCGTATTTATAAGTTATTTACTTTTTTTTTAAAAAATCCCTTTTAAAATCTATAAAATTCAATATTATTATAGAATATTTCATATTTTTTAAAAAAAATACATAAAATAAAAAAATCTTAGAAAAATTTGAAAAAAATGGTTTTTTTTTGAATTTCGACTTTTAAAAGAGCGGTTTGGGTTTTTTTGAAAAAACCCTTTTTTTTTAGCTAAAATACTTAGATAATCAAACTTTTAAATAAATTTCCCCGCAATTGAAATTTATGGGAAAATTTTTCCAAATTTTATTTTTTTTTGAGGAGGCTTACCATAGGTATATTTTATCTAAAAAAATAGTTTTTTCAAAAAACCCCCTTGAAAATCCTTTTTGAATCGAAAAAAAATGCAATGAAATAATTTTTTTATCCCTTTTTTTAATATTTATAAATTATTTACATTTTTTAAAAAAAAATCCCATTAAGAATCTATAAATAAAAATTTTTTTTTATGAATTTTTATTTTTTTTTTCAAATAACATTTTAAAACTTAAAAAAATTAAAATGTGCTAATTTTGGGTTTTTTTTTTTGCATATTTCGATTTTTTAAGTGGTTTGAGTTTTTTTGAAAAATTTTTTTTTTAGCTAAAATACTTAGATTATCACACTTTTAAATCAAATTTCTAGGAATTTAAATTTGGGGAAAAATTTTAAAAATTTTATGACTTTTTTTGGGCTTACTCAGGTATTTTTAATCTAAAAAAATAGTTTTTCAAAAACCCCCTTGAAAATTTTTTTGAATCCAAAATATGCAAAAAAATTACGTTTATGCATTTTTAATTTATAAATTTTTTTTTTTTTTAAAAACCCCCTTTTAAAAATCAAAAAAAATCAATATTTTTAAAAAATATTTCATTTTTTTTTTCAAAAATACATAAACTTAAAAATCTTAGAAAAATTTTTAAAATTGTTTTTTTTTGATATTTCGATTTTTTAAGAGGGGTTTTGGGGGTTTTTCTAAAAAAACTTTTTTTTTTATCTAAAATACTTAGATTACCCCCTTTTTAAAAAGGGGTTTCTCTTAATTGAAATTTCTGGGAAAATTTAAATTTTTTTTTTTTTTTAAAAGGAAGGTTACTAATGGTATATTTTATAAAAAAAATTTTTTTTCAGAAAATCCTTGAAAATCCCTTTAAAATCATTAAAAATGCAATAAAATAATTTTTTATAGCATTTTTATTTATAAATTATTTACTTTTTTTTTAAAAACCCTTTTAAAAAAATCTTAAATATCAATATTATCATTTTATTGCATATTTCGATTTAAAATTTGTTTGAGTTTTTTTCTAAAAAAAACTTTTTTTTTAGCTAAAATACTGTAATTATCAAATTTTAAAAAAATTTTTCATGAATTGAAATTTAGGGAAAAAAAAAAGGGGAAATTTTATGTTTTTTTTTGGGAGGAAACCCTGAAAAATTTTATAAAAAAAATAGTTTTCAAAAAACCCCTTGGAAATGTCTTGAATAAAAACAAAAAAATAAAAAATTTTTTAAAATTTTTTAATTTAAAAATTTTTTTACATATTTTTAAAACCCTTTTAAAAAAATCAAAAAAAACCCAATTTTATTAAAAAATTTTTTTATATTTTTTTTAAAAAAAATACATGAAATTAAAAAAATTTTGGAAAAATTCCAAAATTTTTTTTTTTATTGTTTTTTTAAATTTTTTAAAACTTTTGGTGCTTTTCTGACAAAACCCTTTTTTTTTTATAAAAAAATTTTTGATTATCACTTTTTAAATAAATTTCTATTCCCCAATTGAAATTTCTGGGAAAAAAAAAAAAAATTTTTTTTTTTTTTTTTGTATATTTTATCAAAAAAAAATTTTTTTTCAGAAAATCCTTGAAAATCCTTTGGGGAAAACCAAAAAAAAGGGTTAAAAAAGTTTTTCATTTTTCATAAAAAAATTTTTTAAAATATTTTAAAAACCCCTTTAAAAATCTATAAATATCAATATTATGGTTTTTTTGTTTTTTTACGTTTTAGGGGGGTTTGAGGTTTTGACAAAACAAAATTTTTAGCTAAAATTACTAAAATTTTTTAAAATTTTTAAATAAATTTTTAAAATTTAATTTTTTAAAAAAAGGAAATATATTTTTTTTTTTTTTGGAGGCTTACTTAAAAGGTTTTTTTTATAAAAAAAATAGCTTTTCAGAAAAATTTGATAAAATGGTATTTTATTCTTTTTTGGCATTTTTAGACTGGTTTGAGTGCTTTTCTAAAAAAAACTTTTTTTTTAGAAAAATCTTAGATTATCACCCAAATAAATTTCAGGGGAATTAAATTTAAGGGGGAAAATTAAGGGGGAAATTTTTTTTTTTTTTTTTTAAGGAAGATTACTAATGGGTTTTTTTTTTAAAAAAAATGGTTTTTCATAAAATTCCAAAAATGCCTTAATGGTCAAAATCAATAAAATAACGTTTTATAGTTTTTTTAATATTTATAAAATTTTTTTAATTTTTTAAAAAACCCATTAAATATCTATAAAAATCAATATTATTATAGAATATTTAAAATTTTTTTTTCAAAAAAATAAAACCCAAAAAAATTTTTAAAAAATTTTCTAAAAGGGTTTTTTTTATTGCATTTTCGATTTTTTGGCTTTTAAAAGTGCTTTTCTGACAAAACTTTTTTTTTTTAGCTAAAATTTAGATTATCACACTTTTAAATAGAATTATAACTGCAATTAAAATTTATGGGAAAATTAAGCAAATTTTTTTTTTTTTTAAGGAAGATTACTAATAGGTATATTTTATAAAAAAATTTTTTTTCAGAAAATCCTTGAAAATACTTTAAATCGTAAAAAATGAAAAAAAAAATTTTTTTTAGCATTTTTCTTTTAAAATTTAATATTTACATTTTTTTAAAAAACCCCCTTTTAAAATCTATAAAATTCAATATTATTATAAAATTTTTTATATTTTTTTTAAAAAAGATACAAAAATTTTCCAAAAATTTTAAAAAAAATTTTGAAAAAAATGGTATTTTTTTCCATTTTCAATTTTAGCGGTTTAGTGCTTTTCTGATAAAACTTTTTTTTTTTATTTTAAAATACTTAGATAATAAAATTTTTTTTAAATAGAATTTCTCAGGTTTTAATGGGAAAAGTGGGGAAATTTTAGATTTTTTAAAAACTTACTCATAGGTATATTTTATAAAAAAAAATTTTTTTTTCAGAAAATCTTAAAATGCCTTAACGAAAAAAAATGCAATAAAATAAAATTTTATACCATTTTTTAATATTTATAAATTATTTACATTTTTTAAAAAAAATTATTAAGAATCTATAAAAAAAAATTTTTTTTAAAAGAATATTTCATATTATTTTTAACAAAAAACATTAAAATCTCCCAAAAAAGGGTTTTAATATTGGTTTTTTTTTGCTTTTTCCTTTTTAAAGGGGGTTTGAGGTTTTTTCTAAAAAAAACTTTTTTTCCCCCCAAAATTTTTTAGATTATCCCCTTTTAAATCAAATTTCATAAAATTTAAATTTAGGGAAAAGTGGAAATTTTATGTTTTTTTGAGGTTTACTCAGGTATATTTTATAAAAAAAATAGTTTTTCAGAAAACCTTTTTTGAAAATGTCTTGAATCCAAAATATCAAAAAATTTAAAACTTTTTAAAAATTTTTAATTTTAAAAAATTTTTAAAATTTTTTTTAAAAACCCTTTTTAAAAATCAAAAAAATCAATATTATTTTTTTAAAAAAATTTTTATTTTTTTTTTCCAAAATAATGAAACTTAAAAATTTTAAAAAAAAATTGCAAAATTTTTTTTTTATTAATTTGATTTTAAAAGGGGTTTGGGGTTTTCTGACAAACTTTTTTTATCTAAAATTTTGTTATCACACTTTTAAATGAATTTCTTTTTCAATTGAAATTTCTGGGAAAATTAAGCAATTTTTATTTTTTTTAAGGAAGGTTTTTAAAGGGGTATTTTTTTAAAAAATTTTTTTTCAGAAAACCCTTTAAAAAACCCCTTGAATCGAAAAAAATGCAAAAAAAAATTTTTAAAACATTTTTATTTTAAATTATTTACATTTTTTTTAAAAAACCCCCTTTAAAAAAATCTATAAATATCAATATTATGGCATTTTATTGCATATTTCGACGTTTTAAAAAGGGTTTTTTGAGTGCTTTTCTGACAAAACTTTTTTTTTAGCTAAAATTTTAAAAATTTAAAATTTTTTAAATAAATTTCTACGAATTTGGGGGAAATTTTTGGGGAAAATTGCAAATTTTTTTTTTTTTTTTTAAAAAAGATTACTAATAGGTTTTTTTTATCTAAAAAAAAAGTTTTTCAGAAAAATTTGATAAAATGGTATTTTTTATATTTCGACGTTTTAGAGGGTTTGAGTGCTTTACTCCCCAAAACTTTTTTTTGGCTAAAATCAGATTATCACACTTTAAATAAATTTTTCTACTAAAATTGAAATTTTTGGAAAATTAAAACGAAATTTTTTTTTTTTTTTTTAATGAAGATTACTAATAGGTATATTTTATAAAAAAAATTTTTTTTAAAAAAAATTTCCTTGAAAATGTTTAAAAATTGAAAAATGCAATAAAATAATGTTTTATAGCATTTTGCGTATTTATAAATTATTTACTTTTTTTTTAAAACCCCCTTTTAAAATCTATAAAATTCAATATTATTATAGAATATTTCATTTTTTTTTTAAAAAAATACATGAAACTTAAAATTTTAAAAAAAATTGAAAAAAATTTTATTTTATTGCATATTTCGACTTTTAAAAAGGGTTTGAGGCTTTTCTGAAAAACTTTTTTTTTATAAAAAATACTTAGATTTTTAAAATTTTAAATAAATTTCTATTCCCCAAAAAAATTTTTGGGGGAAAATTAAAAGCAAATTTTTTTTTTTTTTTTAAGGGGAAGGTTAAAAGGGGTTAATTTTATAAAAAAAATTTTTTTTCAAAAAACCCCTTGAAAATGTTTAAAACCCAAAAAATGCAATAAAATAACGTTTTAAAATTTTGGTATTTATAAATTATTTTTTTTTTTAAAAACCCCCTTTAAAATCTATAAATATCAATATTATGGCATTTTATTGTTTTTTGGGCGTTTTAGAGCGGTTTGAGTGCTTTACTGAAAAACTTTTTTTTTAGCTAAAAAACTTAGATTATCACACTTTTAAATAGAATTTCTACTGAATTTGGGGTTTTTGGAAAAAAAGCAAATTTTTTTTTTTTTTAATGAAGATTACAAAGGTATATTTTATCTAAAAAAAATAGTTTTCAGAAAATCCTTGAAAATGCTTTTAAAT
>WNWK01035585.1:0-19678 GCA_009830355.1 Cherax destructor | reverse complement strand
AGAGACATACCCCTCTACGTGGGTATATACCCAAAAACAAAACCCCTGGGGGGATACACTAAGTTACCCCTTTCATGGTATACCCCCTGAGAGAATGACCTCTGGGGGGGTATATACACTGAGAGACATAGACCTCTGAGTGGGTATACCCCCTGAGACATAGACCTCTGGTAATTATCCCCGATACCCCAACCCCTCTGAGGGTTTTAAACCCCGGGGGAATCCCGTCAAAAGTGGGAACCCCTGAGGGAAAATTTGGGGTAAAACCCGGGGGAAACCCACCTCTGAGTGTTTTATCCTCGGTGGAAAAGGGGGCATTCAAACTCATTTTTTCCCCGTCCCCAGACTGCGATATTTTTTCCCCCTTACTTATTTTATATTATTAAAAATTTAAAATGCTATACCCAAATTTTTTTAAAAGGCGTTCCCCAAAAAACGTCAAGTCTTTTTTTTCAAATTTTCTATGAAACTAAACCTTGTGCCAAAAAATTTAAAATTCCCCAGATTCCGTCTTTCCCAAAATTTCTATTTTTTCCCCACAGGTGTCTTTTACCCATGTGTCTTCCCCCACAGGTTGTCTTTCCCCCAAAAGGTTTTTTTTCCCCCCAATTTTCACAAATTTTTGTCTTCACCAACATGTTTTTTTTCCCCCCAATTTTCTTTTTTTCCAAACATGTTGGGGCTTCAAAAGTCAACATTGGCCCATCCCCTAAAAAGCTCTCTCTCTCTCAATGGTCACTTTTAAAAAATTTTTTTAAAAGAATCCATTAAAACGGTGGCTTTTGGTTCCCCACAGTTGGGGCTTTTTTTGTTTAGGATCTATTTTTTTAAAAATGCTTTTTTTTTAAAAAGTTGTCTGACAGTGAAATTGTGCCCCCCGGGGCAGAAAAGGTGTGCCCAGGGCAGTAAAATTTGGTTGCCCGGGCAGTGAAAGTGTTGCCCGGCAGTGAAATTGTGTTGCCCAGGGCAGGAAATTGTGTTGCCCAGGGCAGGAAATTGGGTTGGGGCAGGAAATTGTACCCAGGGAAAGAAATGTGTTGCCCGGGGCAGGAAATTGTGTTGCCCAGGGCAGGAAATGTATTGCCCAAGGCAGTGAAATTGTGTTGCCCAGGGCAGTAAATTGTTGCCCAGGGAAAAGGTCCCAAAGAGCAGTGAAATTGGCCCGGGCATTGAAATTGTGTTGCCCAGAGGTGAAATGTTTTCCCAAAGAGCAGTGAAATTGTGTTGCCCAGAGCAGTGAAATTGTTTCCCAGGCAATAAAAATTTGTTGCCCAGATAAAAAAATTGTGTTGCCGGGCAGTGAAATTGTCTTGTCCAGGACAGGAAATTGTTGAACAATAAAATTGTGTTGCTGAGGGCAATGAAATTGTGATGGGCAGGGCAGTGGAACTGTTAAATCAGTAAACTTGTGTTGTCCAGGGCAGTAAACTTGTTGCCCGGGGCAGTAATCGGGCCCGGGGGAATTGTGTTGCCCAGGGCAGTAAACTGTGTTCCCAGGGCAGTAAACTTGTGTTGCCCAGGGCAGTAAACTTGTGTTGCCCGGACAGTGAACCGGTTACCCATTGCAGTGACCCCGTGTTCCCAGGGAAGGATTCTGTGTTGCCCAGTGCAGGAATTTGTGTTGTTCGGGGCCGGGTTTATTTGGGTGTTTGCACAGGGCAGTGACCCAACCCACCCGGTGGCTGTGACCCAGGCCGGGTTTAACTGTTTGCCCAGGGCAGTGCAACTGTTTTGCCCAGGGCAGTGAACGTTCCCAGGGCAGTGTAACTGTGTTACCCAGGGCAGGTAACTGGGGTTGCCCAGGGGTAGTAACCGTGTTACTCAGGGCAGAACTGTGTTGCCCAGGGCAGGGGTCCTGGGGTTGCCCAGGGCATGTAACTGGACCCAGGGCAGTGAAACCAGGTTGCCCAGGGGTTAACTGGGGTTCCAGGGCATGTAACTGTGTTGCCCGGGGTAGGGGCCTGTGTTACCCGGGGCAGTGTCCGTGTTGCCCAGGGCAGTGAACCTATGTTACCCAGGGCAGGTACCTGTGTTGCCCAGGGGTGTAACTGTGTTACCCAGGGCAGTGTAACTGTTTACCCAGGGCAGTGTAACTGTGTTGCCCGGGGCAGTGCAACTGTGTTGCCCAGGGCAGTGTAACTGTGTTCCCAGGGCAGTGAATGTGTTACCCAGGGCAGTGTAACGTGTTGCCCAGGGAGGAACCTGTTATTTCCAGGGCAGGGTAACTTCCCCAGGGCAGTTCCCCGGTTCCCAGGGCAGTGTAACTGTGTTACCCAGGGCAGTTTCCCCGTTTGCCCAGGGCAGTGTAACTGTGTTACCCGGGCAGTGTAACTGTGTTGCCCAGGGTAGTGAACCTGTGTTCCCAGGGCAGTGTAACTGTGTTGCCCAGGGCAGGGGTAACTGTGTTGCCCAGGGCAGTGTACCGTGTTGCCCGGGGCAGTGAACCTGTGTTACCCAGGGCAGTGAACCTGTGTTCCCCCAGGGAGTGAACCTGTGTTGCTCAGGGCAGGACCTGTGTTGCCCAAGGAGGGGTACCTGTGTTGCCCAAGGCATTGTAACTATGTTGCCCGGGAAATTACCTGTGTTGCCCAGGCAGGAACCTGTGTTACCCGGGGCAGTAAACCCCGGTTGCCCAGGGGAACCTTGTTGCTCAGGGCAGTGAACTGTGTTACCCAGGGCAGTGTAACTGTGTTGCCCAGGGTAGTGAACCGGTTACCCAGGGGTGTAACTGTGTTGCCCAGGGTAGTGAACCTGTGTTAACCAGGGGCAGTGAACTGTGTTACCCAGGGCAGTGTAACTGTGTTGCCCAGGGTATTTACCTGTGTTGCCCAGGGCAGGAACCTGTGTTGCCAAGAGCAGTGTAACTGTGTTGCCCAGGGTAGTAAAATTGTTGCTCAGGCAGTGTACCTGTTTGCCCAGGGCAGTGTAACTGTGTGATCAGGTCAGTGAACTTCGAGTCTTTCCATAAGCCCGTTCTATGATCAGCAAACGGAGGATCGAGCTTTCTACGGACCGCAAAAGCTATTTTACTTTCCAGCGAAGTGCTAAGATATCCAGTGACTTGGGTGACAATAACTTTGTTGAAGGTGACACAAAGTTCGTCTCTACAATTCCCCTTTTACGTACTTATAGTTAATGTGCGAATTTGAAACTTGTTCTGAGTACCCAAACTGTTAAAGGTCTTTATGAAATATACCTGGCGTATACCTGGAGGGTGTTCCGGGGTCAACGCCCCGCCGCCCGGTCTTGACCAGGCCTCGCGGTGGATCAGGTCTTGATCAACCAGGCTGTGATTGTGATGCAAACCGACGTACAAACCACAGCCCGGCTGGTCAGTTACTGACTTAAGGTGCCTGCCCAGCTCCCTCTTGAAGACAGCCATGTGTCTTGAAGACAGCCAGGGGTCTTGAAGACAGCCAGGGGTCTTTGAAGTCAGCCAGGGGGTCTTTTGAAGACAGGGAGGGGTCTTGAAGACAGCTAGGAGTCTTGAAGACAGCTTAGGGTCTTGAAGAAACCTGGGGTCTTGAAGACAACCTGGGGTCTTGAAGACAGCCAGGGGTCTTGAAGACAGCCAGAGGTCTTGAAGACAGCCGGGGGTCTTGAAGACAGCCTGGGGTCTTGAAGACAGCCAGGGGTCTTGAAGACAGCCAGGGGTCTTGAAGACAGGCAGGGGTTTATTCAGACTGTACAGGCCACTACCCAACATCCCTCAGCTTCACATCCCACCATCCACACCAGTGAAGGGACCCGGGGCCAGGAGCTATGACTCGACACCAATGGAAATAAGTCACTTTGATTTTTATGTGTTATCCTAGGTTCTACTCATATGCTGCTATGTATGATAATCTATGTAACTGATTAGTATACCTGAATAAACTTACTCCTGCAACCACCATTAGAGTACATGCAACACCTTCAAACCCATTCATATTTAGTAAAAATACATAAAGCAGAGTGAATCCAGAGGTTTGGCAAAAAGAATCTAATTCCAAAACTGACGGAATGAACCGTGATTAAATATTAAATGAACTAAACAAAATGTTTTTTTTATGAAGTGAAGGACCAGAGGAGACATGTTCTTGAAGTATAAGATACATAAATACATTAACAGAGTGGAAAATGAAAGACTGACATGGAGGAACAAAGACAAGTGGCCAAAAAATAATATTTAAAAGTACAGACGATTTACAAGAATGTTAAGAAATACTTAAGTTCAAGGATGATAAAGAGTGGAAAACCCTTGAAAAGTTGAAACAGAAGCAAATAAAGTAAAAATAAGTCAAGAGCAAGAGCAAATGTGAGAGGACTCATGAAGGTAGCAGCTAGGAACAAGCAACACTGGCCAAGAGCAGCAGAGACGTGGCCCGACCGTGAATCGACCCCAAAAAACAACTCGGTAATATTCCTACTGCCCACGCATACATAAAACACCCACACACCCACACACATAACACACACACACACACACACACACACACACACACACACACACACACACACACACACACACACACACACACACCTTCAGATGTTCCCCAACCTGGACAACCCCAATGCAACCAAACAACCTAACCCAAAACACACATGCCATACCCAATGATTCCACCCACCTCAGTACAAACTCCACCTTCACACCAACCACCCATAGTTCCCCATCAGATCTCCCACTTTCCCAACCCCAACATACCCCCCAGACTACGGTTTTAGAAAAGAAGTTAAAGGTTTGGTATACAAATGCAGATGGTATAACAAATAAATGTGAGGAGTGGCATGAAAGAATAAAGGAGACATCCCCAGACATAATAGCACTCACAGAAACGAAACTCACCAGGATGATAACAGATGCAATCTTCCCACCCGGATATCAAATCCTCAGGAAAGATAGAGGGAGCAGAGGGGGAGGAGGAGCTTTCACTGCTCATTAAGAACAGGTGGGATTTGAGGAAGTGGAAGGAATGGATGGAATGGGTGAAAGGGACTACATAGTAGGAACAATTCCAGTCTGAGGGCCATAAGGTGATAATTGCTGTAATGTACAACCGCCACAGAACTGCAGGAGGCCAAGAGAGAATACGACGAGAGCAACAGAGCAATGGTAGACACACTAGCCGAGGTAGCCAGAAGAGCCACATGGGGAGAGCAAAGTTACTAGTTATGGGTGATTTCAATCACAAAGAGATTGATTGGGAAAACCTAGAGCCCCATGGGGGTCCTGAATCATGGAGAGCCAAGATGATGGATGTGGTACTGAAAACCTCATGCATCAACATGTTAGAGACACTACCAGAGAGAGAGGTGGGGATGATCCAGCAAGACTGGACCCAGTATTCACCTTGAGTAGTTCGGACATCGAGGATATCACGTATGAAAGGCCCCTTGGAGCTAGTGATCATTTGGTTCGTGTTTTGATTATATGGGGTTTAGCTACAAGTGGAGAGGGGAGCAGGAATAGGAAGGGAGAAACGAAACTACAAAAGGGGGGACTACACAGGCATGAGGAACTTCACAAGACGTTCAGTGGGAGAGAATTGGCAGGAAAACCAGTAAAGAAATGATGGAATATGTGACAACCAAATGCAAAGAGGCAGAGGAGAGGTTTGTCCCCAAGGGAAACAGAAGTAATGGGAAGACCAGAACGAGTCCTTGGTTCACCCAGAGGTGTAGGGAGGCAAAAAGTAAGTGTAATAGAGAATGGAAAAAGTACAGAAGACAAAGGACCCAGGAAAATAAAGAGATTAGCCGAAGAGCCAGAAACGAATATGCACAGGTAAGAAGGGAGGCTCAAAGGACAATATGAAAAATGATATAGCATCAAAAGTCAAGTCTGACCCGAAGCTGTTGTATAGCCACATCAGGAGGAAAACAACAGTCAAGGACCAGGTAATCAGGCTGAGAAAGGAAGGGGGAGTTCACAATAAACGACCAAGAGGTAGGTGAGGAGCTCAACATGAGATTTAAAGAAGTATTTACACAGGAGACAGGTAGGACTCCAGGAATTCAGAATAGGAGGTATACCAACAAGTGCTGGATGAAATACACACAACCGAGGAGGAGGTGAAGAAGCTGCTATGTGAACTTGATACCCAAAAGCGGTGGGATCGGACAACATTTCTCCGTGGGTCCTTAGAGAGGAGCAGAGATGTTGTGTGTCCACTAACACAAATCTTCAACACATCCATTGAAACTGGGCAACTACCTGAGGCGTGGAAGATGGCAAATGTAGTCCCAATTTTAAGAAAGGAGACAGACACGAGGCATTAAACTACAGACCTGTGTCACTGACTTTATAGTATGCAAAGTCATGGAGAAGATCATCAGGAGGAGAGTGGTGGAGCACCTAGAAAGACACAAGCTTATAAACGACAACCAGCACGGTTTCAGGGAAGGAAAATCCTGTGTCCAAACCTACTGGAGTTTTATGATAAGGTAACAGAAGTAAGACACGAGAGAGGGTGGATAGACTGCATTTTTTGGACTGCAAGAAGGCATCTGACACAGTTCCTCACAAGAGGTTAATGCAAAAGCTAAAGGATCAGGCACACGTAACAGGAAAACACTGCAATGGACTAGAGAATATCTGACAGGAGGCAACAACGAGTCATGGTACGTGACGAGATGTCAGAGTGGGCACCGTGACGAGTGGAGTTCCACAAGGGTCAGTCCTAGGACCTGTACGTTTTTGGTATATGTGAATGACATAACAAGGGATAGACTCAGAAGTGTCCCTGTTTGCAGATGATGTGAAGTTAATGAGAAGAATAAAATCAGTCGAGGATCAGGCAGGACTAAAAGAGACCTGGACAGGCTGCAAGCCTGGTCCAGTAACTGCCCTTGAATTTAACCCTGCCAAATGTAAAGTCATGAATATCGGGGAAGGGCAAAGAAGACCGCAGACAGAGTATAGTCTAGGTGGCCAAAGACTGCAAGCCCACTCAAAGAAAAGATCTTGGGTGAGTTAATACCGAGCACATCTCCTGAGGCACACATCAATCAGATAACTGCTGCAGCATACGGGCGGCTGGCAAAACCTAAGAATAGCGTTCCAATACCTCACTAAGGAATCATTCAAGACTATATACCTAACGTCAGGCCCATACTGGAGTACAGCACCGGTTTGGAACCCACACCTGGTCAAGCACGTCAAGAAATTAGAGAAAGTGCAAGGTTTGCAACAAGACTAGTCCCAGAGCTAAGGGGATTGTCCTACGAAGAAAGGTTAAGGGAAATCGGCCTGACGACACTAGAGGACAGGAGGGTTAGGGGAGACAGATAACGACATATAAAATACTGCGAGGAATAGATAAGGTGGACAGAGACAAGATGTTCCAGAGGGGACACAGAAACAAGGGGTCATAATTGGAAGTTGAAGACTCCTATGAGTCAAAGGGATGTTAGGAAGTATTTCTTCAGTCATAGAGTTGTCAGGAAGTGGAATAGCTTAGAAAGCGACATAGTGGAGGCAGGAACCATACATAGTTTTAAGACTAGGTTTGATAAAGCTCATGGAGCAGGGAGAGAGAGGACCTAGTAGCAATCAGTGAAGAGGCGGGGCCAGGAGCTGACTCGACCCCTGCAACCACAAATAGGTGAGTACAAATAGGTGAGTACACACACTACACAGGTCCACATTGCAGTATTCATCACCAGTGTGGAACTCACACCTTGCCAAAGCATGTCAAGAAACTGGAAAAAATGCCAAGGTTTGCAACGAAAATAGTCCCGGAGCTAAGGGGTGTGTCCTATGAGAGAGTGTAAAGGATATAATCCGGATAACAGTATATGAAAGAAGGACTAGGGGTGATATGATAACGTACATGATTCTGAGAGGAACTGATAAGAGTGGATAGGAGACAGATTGTTTAGAGACAGAAAACAGGAACACAAGGGCACAGCCCCGGGGTGTTGAAAACACAGATGTGTCACGGGATGTTTGGAAATGTTCCTTCAGTCATAGGGGAAGCGGCAGTGGAGTGACCTGGAAGTGGTACGATATGCCTCTCCGAAGCCAGCAGATAGTGAACCCAATAGCGGTTAGCGAAGAGGCGGAGCCAGGAACTGAACTCGACACCTGCAACCACATACAATTGGGGTACATACATATACACACCCGGGAGAAGGCATCCCATAACGGAAGTAGTTTATGACAAAAACAAAGCTTCTCATTCTGAAGAGGGCAAGTTATTCATATTACAGACACCAACAAGAACCACTAAATGATGTCCAGTTTCGCCCACCCTCCATTTTCTACTACACTTATTATTATTATTATTGTTTTAAATGTAAATTCGGGGGGATCATTTAGCATGGGAAATGGAGGCTCAGTCCTTCATCCAACAGTGTGACAGAAAAAGTAAATGGTTGTTGATAAAGACGCTTATCAACAGTTAAAATATTTAAAAAAGGAAAGTTTCTTTAGGGGGCTTTTTCATAATCCAAAACAAAAAAACATAAACAATGTGGAGCAACATAAATGACACGAGACTATAATTTTAGTAGTCAAAAAAGTATTATTATTATTATTATTATATAGTAGTATAGTATGGTTGTTGTGGTAGTAGTAGCAGTAGTAGGGGAAAAAACCATGGTGAGATGGACTGAGTTTAAAAAACCCCTCCAGGATGGCAGTGCCAGGTACAATGCATTTCCGTTCTTATTTTTTTTTTTACTGGTATCAGGTGACGGGGAAAGCCCCCTGTTTGCCAAGAGTTTGAAACTGAAAATTTCTGAAGTTGTCAGTAGAAAAATTTAAGGCAGCCAACAAACCTTTCTTCTGAGTAAGTCATTTTTACGAATGACCAACTTAGCCTCATTCTACGTCAAAAGCACTAGCTATCTAGATTTTTTACTTTCCAAAACCCTTTTTCCCCCAACACTTTCAATCCATTTGTCCGCCAACCTCACTACATTTGTCCACAACCACACTACATTTGTCCCCTAACCTTACCATTTGCCCCGCCAACTCACTACATTTGTCCAGCCAACCTCACTACATTTGCCCCGCCAACCTCACTACATTCGTCAAGCCAATCTCACTACATTTGCCCCGCCAATCTCACTACATTTGCCCAAACCTCACTACATTTGCCCCTCAACTTACTACATTTGCCCCGCCAATCTCACTACATTTGCCCCGCCAATCTCACCATTTGTCCAGCCAATCTCCTACATTTGCCCCGCCATCCTCACTACATTTGTTCAGCATCCTAATACATTTGTCCATCCAATCTCACCATTTGTCCCCAACCCAAACCCCCTCACTACATTTGTCAGCCAACCCCACTACATTTGCCCCGCCATCCTCACTACATTTGTCCGCCACCCCACTACATTTGTCCAGCCTTTTACTACATTTGTCCAGCCATCCCCTACATTTTGTTCCAGCAAACCCTCACACATTTGTCCAGTCAACCTCCTACTTTTTCCGCCAATCTCCTACATTTGTCCAGCCCTCACTACATTTGTCCAGCCATCCTACACATTTGTCCAGCAACCCCCTACATTTGTCCGCACCTCCTACATTTGTCCCCCATCCTCACTACATTTGTCCAGATCATCACTACATTTGTCCAGCCATCCTCACTACATTTGTCCAGCCATCATCAAAAAGGCCAGCCATCCTCACAACATTGTCAACTACTATCCTTCCTTATATTTTTCCCCACCAGCTAACATTCCTTCTTTCTCGGCAACTAACACTTTTTTTTTTTTCTTTCCACCAGCTAACACCTTTTCTTTCAAGCCATCTAACAAAGACAACCCCAAAAAAAGACAACCACCAAGAAACCACCAAGAAACCACCAAGACAACCACCAAGACAACCCCCAAAGACAACCACCAAGAAACCCCAAGACAACCACCAAACAACCCCCAAGAAACCACCAAGACAACCCCAAGACAACCACCAAGAAACCACCAAGACAACCACCAAGAAACCACCAAGAAACCACCAAGACAACCACCAAGAAACCACCAAGACAACCCCCAAGACAACCCCAAGAAAACCCCCAAAAGACAACCCCAAAGATAACCGACAACCACCAAACACCACCGCCCCGACAACCCCCCCCAAAACCCCGACAACCCCGCCCCCGCCCCCAAAGCAACTGGCAGAATCAACATAAACACGGGGGGGTAAAAGGCTGTTAAAAAAAGGAGGGCGGAAATAATTTACTGCCCCCAACCGGGACCCGGGTGTTGACCCCGAACCCATATAGGGGGGTATTTATCTGTCCTCTATCCTCTGCCACTTCCACTTTTATCACTATCTCTTTTTTTCTCTCCTTTTCCCCCCCCCCTATAACACCATTCCCCCCTCTTTCCCTATCCTTTCATAACACCAGTTCCTCTCTCTCTCTCTCTCTCTCTCTCTCTCTCTCTCTCTCTCTCTCCACCATCCTTCTCATAACACCAGTTCCTCTCTCTCTCTCTCTCTCTCTCTCTCTCTCTCTCTCCCCCATCCTTCTCATAACAAGTTCCTTTCTCTTCTCTCCCCATCTTTTCAAAACCCCTTCCTCTCTCTCCCTCCATAACTATCTACACAACATCTCTCCCTTCAATGCCCTCTGGGGAAAGAGTCCCCCAAAACTAGGAGCACAAACATAAGGTTAATGACTTGTGGTTGTCCCAATCTTCTCAGGAAAATAATAATGAAAAGACTAATAACAAGAAAAAAAAAATTTATTTTAATAGAATGCAATTGAAATAATAAATACGAAAATATATTAGAATAAACCCCATATTAAAAAAATAAAAAAGAAAACAAAAAAAGTATATGATTAAAAACTAAATATTTACAGCTGTGGTTCAGGTTCACCTTGGATTGACTGATTCCTGGGGTTCAGGTTCACCTTGTTGCAATCACCTTATTAAATTGATTTATTAGAAGGTATCCCTTCACTGCAATGTTTATTAACATTACAGAATAATCTTTTCCTTTTTTTTTTGTGGACATAGCAAGAATAAGAATAAAATATTAAAAATTTTAATTTCAACCCCTTTGAAATAATTAATCAAGGTAAAAAAACATGTGTTTTAAAATAAGGGTTTTTTCACTTTTCGTTTGAAGTAAATCCGTCATATACAATATTTATATCTATATAAACATTTAAATTGAGACAAACCAACTTTTAATGGGGGCAGTTATATGCCCAGATTTAATGATCTGTTTAAAAAAAACTTCAGTTTCTCAAATTGATAACCCAGAGTTGTTATCTTTTAAACAAGATTCATGTTGTCTCATGCAAGAAAAAATATAAACCACGCCTTTAAAACACTGAGGGTCTCTTGAACCTAGGGCGCCGGAGGTGTTTTTGTGGCTGAGGGCCCTAGCCCTTTTGGGTGGGCAGGTGACCTAAGCAGGGGGGAAACGGCAGCAGAACCAGTGTCCGGCTATTTAACTAGTGATTCAGAACATTTGCCCAATTATGGGTAAACATACGTTTCACTATTTACCAACAATATCATTAATACTAATATTTCAATAATAAATGAGAACGATTTTCGTTTTATGGGGGATCAGATAATATATAGTCGAACCCTTTTTTTAGCTATTAATGAAAAAGTTTGTAATATAAGATTACGTGAAAAATGGTAGCCTGAATTTTTCCCAAAATATAATGATGTTCATGGGACAATATGCAACAATCAAAATAGAACAGAGTATGGTAAAAAAATGGAGTCACATGTAAAAATAAAAAGGGGCGAAGAGCATCCATTACTACTAACACAGGAAATAAACCGGAATGATATTCATTGTGTTATTATCAGAGTTGTATCCCCCCTTGTAAGAAGAGAGAGAAAAAGGAGGTGGGGGTGGCACTACTGGTAAGAAATCAGTGGTGTTTTGGGGCGAGAAATTTCATGATGTAACATATCAAAAAAACCAAAATAAAAAAAAATGAGAGGATGAACCAGCTCTACTTGATCAGGTTTTCACCTTAACCTTCTCTACTATTAGGAGCTTTAAATCCTTGGTAGAAGTGTGATTGTAGAGAAGTGAAGGAGATCACCTAATACACCAGATTACAAAAGAAGCTATGCAGGAAGAAAAATTCTCTAAATGGAATTCAGTGAGACAGTAAACTGTAAACAAGACACATGATGAAATTTCTAGAACCTGGAGGCAACAACATGGTTCATACCTATCTGGAGGTGATAAGTCAACGTGCGGGGAAAAAATTTATCTTGGTTTAATCAGAGCTACAGAAATGCCAAGGGGAAGGAGCAGATCATGGAAAAGTAAAAAAAAAAAGGAGAATAGAGAGAAAGACAGAATGGCTAAGAAGACTATACAAGGATAAGAAGAAAAAAAACGTCATTTTGAATGAAACAAAAAAAATTTCCCAATCAAAGTCTAAAATTATACAGCCATATATGAAGGAAGTTGTTAAAAAAAAAAAGGCTGAAGGGGGGGCGAGCAATCCCAGAAGACGATCAGAAGTTTGCAAGGAATTAAGCAGAAATTTTTGGGGGTATTTTCGAGGAGGAAGATAGCAGGTGCGAAATGACAAATCAGCAGAAACTGGATAGAATTCATATATCAAGAGAGGCCATAATGAAATCAAAAAAGGTGGAGATGAAAGCCGTGGGGCTTTTCGGCATATAATGATGGATATGAAAAGGGGGGGGAACTGTGTAAGCCTATAGCAAAGATTTAAATATCACTAGAGACGAAACTACCAGATAGCTGGAACATTGCGAAATGACCCCCCTAAACAAACGGGGGAAAAGTAGGGGGCAAAATAACGGGCAGCATCATTTAATAACCCAAAAAATTGGAAAATCAAACCCAAAAAGGGGGCACCTGGAAAGATGGGATTTTATTTTTTTTAAAAAATAGATATATTTAGGGTAAATTTTCCCAATATGATATAAAAAAGAAAGAAATCAATACAAGGTGGGTTTTTAAAATTCTTAGATTAAAAGTTTTTACATTGTCCCCCCCCAAAGACTCTTACAAGTTAGGGGAAAGCGGGATCAGGTAAATTTCAGAGGATCAAGAAATACATGAAGAAAATAAAAGAGGATGATGGAAGGGGAAACATTTCAGGATGGGAAAATGAAAAAAGGGGGGTTCCTCGGATAAAAACCCGATCAGTACTCCTATTAATATTTGAAAAAATCTACCAAGGGAATGGATTATTGTTTGTCGTTACCGTAAAACAATGAGGAAAAAAAACCCCTAACCCAAAAGGTTTGGGCAGACCTGAAAAGTAAAAAAAGATCAAAAAGGATACCGAATTAACCAATATTGGCACAGTCATCAAATTAAAAGGAGAAGAGAAGAGCAGAGACAGAGACAGTGTGGGGAAAATTTTTCCCCGGGGGGGGGATCGACCCCCCCCCATTAAGGGGGGCCCCCTTAGAAAGGGCAATGGCGTCCTTTTGCTTCCCATCAACACTTTAATTGGGGAAACAGATGATCATGTGTCAGTCATGCCACCATTCCCCAAGAGACCAGTGTTGCAACTAGTGTAATTAAAGAGAAAATTGATCTCTTATGGGGGGAAAAGGGACAGAAAACCCCCCCCTCACTTTATTCATATGAGGGACAATAATGAACTCTCGGTGATCGGACATATCAAGACATCCAGCATCTTGATTTTTCTTTTTACATTTTTGGGAGGAAGGGAAAAAAAGCTTGTCACGAATCCATATGAAGAGACGCCCAGGGCAAGGGGGCGGCGAGGGGGTCATAGAACATAAGAACATAAAAAGGGGAAAATCAGCAGGCCTGTTGGCCCATTTTAGCGGGGCCTTAAATCCCACATGAACATTTTTCAACCAATTTTTTAATGCTCCCCAAAAAAAGTTTTACAATTCCATTCCCATTTGAGACTCCCACTCAAACCAACCCCCCTCACTTGAATTTACCCCAACCCCTTTTTTAAATACCCGGTCCTAGCTTCAATAACCCTACTGGGGAGACTTTCCACTCATCAACTACCCTATTTACAAACCAATACTTTCCTATATCCTTTCTAAATCTAAACTTATCAACGACCATTTTGCGGGTTCTCTTTTGGGGAGATATCCTCAAGACCTTATTTATATCCTTTGTTACCCTTTTTTCCCGACCTCAATTGTCTCCCTTTTTTGTCTTACAAGTGAATGAATTTAAGGGTCTTCAATCTTTCTTGTAAGGAAGATTTCTAATGCTATGTATTAATTTAGTCATTCTACGCTGAATGTTCTCAACAATTTATGCCATTCTGAAATGGACCCCAAAAACGAGCTGAATTTTGAGGCCTTACTAATGATGATAAAGCTGAATATAACCTCTGGACTTCTGTTGCTAACACTTCTTGATATAAATCCCAGTAATCTATTTGCCTTATTACGTACATTTGGGGCATTGCTTTTGGTTTAAGGTTGCTGCCCTACCCACAAGTCCTTCTCCAACTTTGGCTAAGTTCTACTTTTTTTAACTTATAAGTCTTGGGTTATGGACACTCCGAGCTTCAGAATTTGCATTTATCTACATTGAACTGCATCCCCTTTTCTGACCACAATTAAGTTTGTCTAAATTTCCCCAAAGTTCTATGAACCTTTGTTTGAATCAATTCCCCAACCTATCTTCGTGTCCCCCGGGAATTTGCTCATATCACTAGTAATTCCCTGTCAAGGTCATTGATATATATTGAAAAAAACAATGGGCCTAAGACGTCCCTGTGGAACACCATTGTTACCCCCAGGTTTCCCCATTTATGCCCTCTCTGCTTCCTATTGGTGAGCCATGCTCGATCCATGACAGCACTTTTCCCCAATGCCATGAGCTGCCTTTTTCTTTAACAGTCTCTGGTGCGGTACTCTATCAAAAGCCTTAAAAAAGTCTAAATAAACAATATCGAATTCTTTATCGTGATCAACAGCCTAAAAGCTTTAGTGAAAAGGGGTTAAAAAATTAGATAGGGGGGAACGGCCCCTCTGAACCATGCTGAGTATCATTAATCAAATTATGGTTATCTAGATGGCTTCTAATAATATCAGCTATAATTGACTCTAGTAATTTGCCTACAATTAGGTCAGGCTTATTGGGCGGAAAATTTACGGTATGACTTGTCTCCTTTTTAAAAAAGGAATTCAAATTTTCCCATATCAGAATACACCTGTTTGAAGAATAAATTAAAAAATTTGATATTGGTTCCAGGTTCCATTTTGCATTCCTTAAAAACCCCTTCAAAAAATCATCAGGACCCGGGATTTATTTTGTTTCAGTCGGTCTAGTTGTTTCATAAAACCTTTCGCTAGTGACTGTGATATTACATAATTTATTTTTCTGGGCCTCTGTAAAAATTTTAAATTCTGGGATATTATTAATGTCTTCCTGGGAAAACCGAGAGAAAATAATTATTAAAAAAAAATATCATTCTCCTTGTCAGTAAAAAGCCCAGAGTTATTTTTAAGGGGGGCCCATTTTTCCTAACTTTGTTCTATAAACCTGGAAAAAATTTTTTTTGGGTTTGTTTTTGAATCCCCAAAAAAATTTTTTTATAGTCCCGTTTTCTTTTTTTTTTCCCTTTTAACTTCCCTTTTAATGTCAGTATATGATTTATAAATGACCCTCACCTCTTTTTTGGGCCCATAAATTCCTTTCTTCTGCCCAAAAAAAAACTTAAGCCTATTATTCATCCATTTTGGGTTATTTCTACTTGATCTAATTTCTTTATACGGATAAATGTTCTTTGGGCAGCCTTTATAGTGTTAAGAAAACTTTTATTGATACCCCTTTTCGTCACCCACCACAGTTGATAAGTGTTCTCTAAGTCCTTATAATCGGCTAAGCGAAAATCTGGGGGCCCTTACTGAATTATCCCTATTATCATACATCCATTCAATGCTAAATAATTTTCTTGTCCTTGAACCCAGTTCCTCTGTAATTTCTAAATTATTAACAAGGGTTTCCCCTTCTTGCCAGAACCAAGTCAAGAGGTTATTTCCCCAGGTTCTGTCACAAACTGGTTCAAATAACAATCCTGAACTACTTTAAAAAAACGTTAGATTTTTAAAATTTCCCTTAGAAATTCCAATCAATCTGACTAAAGTTAAAGTCCCTAAATTTTGTTTCTGCCTTGTGGCCTTAACAATTTTTCCCCCAAAGTTTTCCCCTTTTCCCTATCTAAGTTTGGGGGGCGGTAAATCACACCTAAAATCAATTTTCACACCCTCTGAAAATTCTATCCAGACAGGGTCATGGTCAGATTGACTTCAGAACTGGTGCCAATCTGTGTTTCGCGTTATAAACTATGAGAATAAACATGATGCGCGTTGGGATCGGGGGCAATTTAATAATAAGTGGAAAATATAGTGAAGTGTATAACCCCTTTTTGGGGTTTAAAGCGCCCTAGAAAATTTCTTCAATCAAGACAGCGGATATCCCCGGGGATACTTAAAAGGGCCATACAAATCTCAGGTAAGTCTGCTTTTACATAGTGTGGTTTTATTGACTGCACAGTTGAGAACTAATAGTTCTAGGCGTTTCCCCCCAAAACCCCTGACCCACTGGCTTTTTTGCCCAAACCAGTAAGGGATTTTCCCGTATCCAGTTATTGAATGAAATACTGACACAATACCCCTTAGGGGGGAAAAATTCTCACACTTACTTGTCCCTACAGCCCAAGGAGTGGGGAACGATAACTCGGCAGCGACTTCGGGGTGGCTGGGGGTGGAAATTAAACTAAGTACCTTCTACAGTCCTTATATTATGTTTGCTTGTTAGAAGCCCCACATACAGCTTTAAGAAATATTACAAATATCACCCAAAGGAAAAGTTTTTGGAGTGAACATAAATCAGCACATCTCTACAGTGCAAAAAACCACACAACACCCATATATGAGGATAAAAAATCTCAGAATTGAGAATGTCGTTGTGAAGAAAGACTAAACTGAACGTCCCCTGGCGACGACAGAAAATAGAAGGATATGGGAAGACATGATAACGACATACAAGATACTTGATTTTGACGAATAAAAAGGACAGACTTTTTAAATTAAACTCATTTGGGCGATGGGTCACAGATGAAAGCTAAAAACACAGAAGAGCCAAAGAAGTTGAAAATTTTTTTATCTCTGGATGGATTTGGGGGGGTTTTTACACATAAATAGAATTATAAAACATTTCTAGGGTAGCATTGAAAATTGGGTTGAGCAAAATTCTTTGTAGGATGGATTGTGGGATCCTAGTATCCCAACAGGCCTGCTGCAGTGTTCCTCCTTTTTTATGTTCTTAATAAGTGGACTGAGCTAGATGAGCAAAGGGTAGAGACAAACTCGATACATAATGCAAAAAAATGTTAGATAGTCCAAGAGACTAGAAACCAATAACTACGGCAGTTGTTTTTAAAGGGGGCTGGGCGGAGATTCAGACTAACCCTCTCAAGCCAACGGCAAGTACACAAGCACAATATGGTTCCCAATAAGCATTAGAGGTCGTCCTGTCATTTCTGTTCGTAATGAACCAATGTCAATGTAAAAAAAAATGGACAGGGACTCGTGGTCCCGGATTAGCACCCCAACGTTGGAACCACTCGGCTTACAGTAAGATTTTACAAGAATTTTTGTGAGAAGGTTGTATGAAAGCACAATGTATGATACGGGGGGACGAGACAACCAGCCCCACAAAGTTTTGGGTAACAATTACCTTATTGATCAGAAAGGTTTGCAAGACTAAATTGGTCAATGGGGAAATAATTATAAGATTTGAATTTAATGGGGATGTGATTGTTTGTGGGGGAAGAATAACCATTGTTTTATTGTCTATTTTTGAAATTATGTCTTTTTGGAAGAATGATTATAAATTTTGCCCCCTGGTTTAAAATACATTAACGAAGAAATTAAAATGGTTATAAATTAGAGTTACAAAATTTTTTTGATTTTTGAAAAATGGGGATAACTTTAGAGTGGAAAATATTTTGTATTTTTTTACATGTTTACATTATGTTTATAAACATTTAAGATGCTGAAAGTAACACTGTCATTTTGTCAGTTAGACAGCAGGCAAAACTTTGTGTTATTTAGGTGTTTGTGTTGGATGTGAGGGAAAAGGGTTTAAAAAATGTGAGGTTGACCAGTGTTTACACCAAAATTTCTTTCCCGCCATGGTTTGGGGGGAACGGGGAAAACTTTTGGGGTTGGCACCATTATCTCTTCCTGTGATTGAGATATAAGGATATGGTTGAGTGCTAGAGGATTGTAATGTACGGTTTTTCCTACTGGTAATGGGGATGGAGCTTCCCCAAACTACAGGCAGAGAACTGGAATGTGAAATGTAGGTGGGGTGTTTCGGGGGTTTTGGGGAATTTTTTGAAATGAAAAATTTTACTGCTTGGAATATTTATGTGTATAATTAAGTATGGGGTTTTAGTTTTTTATTTTATGATTTTTTTAATTTTTTTGGATAAGCCACTGAAAGATATTGTTGAAATGTTGTTTAGTATATAATGAAAAAATTTGCGGGGTAAAACAGAAAAAATTTTGAGGTGGTTTTCTTTCCCCCAACGGGGAATTTTTAAATTTTAGTGGCACAAAATATTTAAAAAAATTTTTCCCCCTATAATTAGTTTAATATTTCTTGATGGCAGCTATAAACAATCTTAAAAAAATTTTTCCCTGACAAAATACATATTATTCCCCAAATTTTTTCTGACTTTAAAGGGGGGGGTTTTTATCAAGTAGTTTGTTATAACAAAAACCCCTTCAACTCCATTTCCCTTCACTTTCCCCTTTCCCCCTTTTTTCCCTTTAACCATATCTCTCTCTCTCTCTCTCTCTCCCCCCAAAGGGAGGGGGGGCCCAAAAAAATTTTACCCTTACCCCCTCCCCGTCTTGCCAGTGGCCCCTAACACTACGAAAAAACCCGCAACATAAACACCCCTCCTTCAGAGTACCGGCACTGTACTTCCCATCTCCAGGACTCCGTCCAGCCTGCCTGTTTCCTGAATCCCTTCATCAATGTTACCTTGCTCACACTCCAACAGCACGTCAAGTCCTAAAAAAAACCTTTGCCCATTCGCCTTTTTTAACACCCCACCCCGCTTGCTGGGGAATCCAAGCCTCTCGTACAAAAACCCCCTTTTCCCCCCCCCCAACCTTTCCTAGGCCCCCCCCCCTTTTCCCCCTTCCTCCCCCTCTCTCTCTCTCTCCTTTTTTATATATATATATATATATTATATATATATATATATATATATATATATATATATATATATTATATATATATGTTTTATATATATATATATATATATATATATATATATATATATATATATATATATATATATATATATATATATATATATATATATATTTAATCTCCCAAAAAAGGGCGTAGTTTGCAGCTGTACAAGAACATTTTCCAGGTCTCTTCCCCTTTTTTTTTAGCTGGATATAGCAAGGGGGAACAATGCTCCTGTTTGGGGGAAAAAAGAAATCACATCATCAGAGGGTGTCCAACCCGGGGGGCCCCCTCGCACCATTTCTCTTCTGATGAGTTAGGGAAATCACAGTAAGACTTTTCCAGTGAGCTAAACATCTGGTTCCTGGATGATGGCCCCTAGCAGGTACAAGGAGTCCCTTGTAGATGATCTTACACAGGTGATGAAAAGGGACAGGAAATGGGTCTCCTCCTGAATCCATCCAAAATTTTAAAACATATCAGTCAATCAACAAGTGATAGATGCAG